>JAAGAY010141229.1:0-47420 GCA_011801015.1 Ardeotis arabs | reverse complement strand
TCAATGCCCTCATCCAGATCATCAATAAAGATATTGAAGAGGACAGGCCCCAGCACCGACCCCTGGGGAACACCACTTGTGACCGGTAGCCAGCTGGATTTAACTCCATTTATTCTCCCTGTTATGATCCTGTAATACTTACAGTTAATTGAAGAACAAAGCTTTGAAAAATAAGTTAACTTTTGTGTCACTTCAGTGTTTAGGTGAATTATTATTTAGCAAGCCTGGCCTGTTTGTTATCTAAAACACACAAATGTTTCTACCATCTATTTTTAAGCATAAATTGAATTTTAGAAAGCTTAACTCCCCGGACTCTTGATTTTGTCTGTAGACAATGAGTCAGTGTGGGAGCTTAACTCAGCAGGAGCCTGTCTCTCTGTAAGGAACATAAGTAAACTAGTCTTTGAAGTCTGACTGGCTAAAATTAGATTTTTTTTCAATACCTCACACAATCTTGATTGTGTGCAACTGCTTGCAGATGGAAACTACAACCTCTCTTGAAGCAGCCCTGAATATCAGATACTCTCTGATCATTCTGATGTGGTTGACTCACATTAAATCCACTCTGACAAATGAAAGATGCTTCTCAAAATGTCCTGATTTTTTACCAAGAAGTAGGAATAAGTGACCATCAGAGTGGATAAACAAGAACACGTAACTGAAAGAGACAATCAACAAAAATATTCAGTTTGGGCTATTTATTACTTCTTTTTATATTTTAAGTACATATAGACTTGTGCACCTGTTATCAAAGCCTTTCTCTTAATTCTGACTTAGGCTGTACAGACATCTCTGAGGGCATAACCTCAGGTCCCCAAAAGAATTGACCCTCTAGATTATTATGATTTACCGGTTACAGAAATAACAGTAGTCTGGACAGTGTCTGTGTCTCACTTCCTCAGCCATGGACACAATAGCTTAGCTCATCACAGATGAAGCAGCACAGGGAGTACTGAACAGGTCTCTGGAGGTGAAAACTGTAAGAAAGTAAATTTCACCAAGAATATTTTATTCTTTTCTTTCCCATGCTTCTGTGTTGCATTTTTAATTCTGTCTATAAACCTCTAGGCACTGCATCTTGGTACACTTTCTAAATATCGGTGCAATATAAATCAAATGTACACTTGGTGTTTATTATTGTAAATGTAATATCAATTAGATGTATTACAAGGGAGAATAATTATCTAGACTTAGAAGAAAAAATCTGCTCTGCATGAATATCTAAACATACTAATGGTCCCATGGTTTTCCTCTAAACAGTTGGAACAGATTTTATTTTTTATTAAAGAAATAAGTTGTCCACTAAAAGGCATTCTTTTTTTATAATTGGTGTTACTTTAATTAATGTTACTTCATTTTGTGGGAAGAGACTTTATTTTTTTAAAAAAAAGAAACAGTATTTTATTACAACTCAGCACCCTTTCTCTGAAAAAAAAAAAAAGAAAGAAAAAGAATATTTAAGACCGTTCCAATTGCCAGTTGACATCCAGATATTCTTACTAATAAAGATAATAGTTTAACCCCTTAACTTCACACCATGGCATTTATTCAATAAGACACTATACAACTAAGTAAAAAGATCAGTACGTGACCCCATGAATTTATAGCCACCAAGACTTCCCCGATATTTGTATATATGGTCCCAGATATAGATTAACCTATGTGCTTATATTGCAATTTGGAAGAGAATATAAACATCCTTTAGAAGTCTAATGCAAATACCACATTGCAGATACACAACAAACAGCAATGCTGTACGCCTATCACCATCCTTTTTTTTTTTTTTTCTTTTTGAGAAACATGGGTGGGGTATGGGAAGAGATGAGCAGATGCTGGGATGGTGCAGCATACATCCTGTTTTACCTCTAATATGGCACCTGTAGCCAATAGCTGCAGTTGCTGGCAGCAGTACAGAAACCACTAACTTTCTGCTCCTCTTCTGAACATTGGAGCTAGAGAAAATATGGAAGAAATTGTACCTAGAAGTGTGTGTGATTCATGGTGCCGTGGGCCAAGTGGTACAATTTATGCACTATGTCCTATCTAGCCTAGCCCAGAGGCTCTGCATAGCACTTTGATGAAGATTTAATTTATCTCCTGTAGTGATAGTATAGTCTGTCAGATCAGAATTTAAGTACATTAAACAGCAACACCATAAAACTTCTCATTTTCATTTATAAGTCAGAAGTCATTCCAGCAGGAGGAAAAAAAAAAAAAAAAAGCTATTTCACATCAGAAACAGGTTCTTATTTTCTGAGACAATTCTCTTCTGGCTGGAAGCTGTTAACAGCTACAGCCCATATACCGCTCCGATCCTTTGCTTTACAGATACCGATAGGCAGCAAGGCAGCAATATATGGACATTATATGTGGGTCTCCTGTCCTAACTCTGAGTAGAGTAGTACAATAAATTAGCACAGTGTGCAGTGAGATGCCAACATATCTGAAACAATCATCAAACATGTTTTCATCTGAGACCTGCTAATTGACTGTCTGGGCATTCCAGGTCCCTATTAGCTCTCAACCAAACAGATTAATGTAAAGTATCAGAAAACAAGCCCTACACACTTTGGCTTCAAAAGCACTGGGATCACTATTTGGAGCTGGGAGCTCCACTCACTGAGTGTGAGTGATGGTGAGTTGTTATCTAAGCAGCCTCTTAACGTTTCAGACTAGAGCTTTACTCTACCATCTTCCCATCCATATGGGGAAGTAAGAATTAGACTCTCAGATCTAAGTCATGGCATCCTTCCTCTGTCAAATTATTTGATTTGCAGCGAGGTCCTCAGGAAGCCGTCAGTAGACTACCTAGTCAAGGTATAAAGCCCTAACTGTGGGCCAAGTGCCATACTGCTATTATTATGTAGATTTGATCAAATACAACATTATAAATTCCAGTCTGGCATAAGATACTTTTAAAAGTCTAGTCCTAATTTCCCTGGATTGAAATGGTAATGGGTTCTCATTTTCTCTGGTCGCTTACATGCACAGGTTAAATGGAATTACTCTAGGTAAGCTCATTCCCTTCCGCTTCCTAAAGTAGCTAAAGCACCACCTGAAGAAGCAAGAATAAATAGGATAAAATCTGACTTCTATTTCTATGCAGCTTTTTTTGCCTACATTTGTCTTTTCCTTACTCTCAGACAGCAACCAGCTAATATAGTTTGCTTTCGTCAAGCACTCTTTTCTCCAGTTTCTGCAAAATCAGGAACCTGTCTGAAGTCTAAACACTAAATTAATAAAATCCGCAGAGAGTAAAAGTCCAATTATCAAGTTTCATTAATACAAAAGTTTTTGAAATGCAGCTCCTAATAAAATACCAGCAAATTTGCTGTAAAATGACTTGTAGGTCATTTGTGACCAAGGCAACTTAAATAGCACTCAAAAATTTCTTGTTATACCAAAAAATTTTTGCTTTGGACTAATTGCTACTAGTGGGAAATATTTTATTAAAAGAAATAAACAAACAGTACAACTCTCTTACAGGCAAGATGTAAAAAGATAATTTCAACCATTAGCCACATGTAGTTGACATTCAAACTAAACAACGGATCTTACAAAAAGGAAAGCTGAAAACATCAAATTAGCCCTTTGGAATTTCTTTAACTCAAAACAACATTTGTAGTGATTTCAGACCCATTCTAATTCCACGGAAGTGTCCTTGAAATAATGCTCTAGGCTCTGGCATGCAATAACCATGTGGGAAATCCTATTCTTAATTGTGCAGATCCAAAAAAAAATTTCAGTATCAGAGTAGCAATGTACTTTCTACAGAAGTAGACCCTTACACAGGAGAAACAGCTTAAGTGATGGAAATTCTACAGGTATTTTATCTTTTTCTTGAGTTCCACTTACATTAATTTTAACATTTTGCAATTTATGTTTCTGTTCTTAATATAAGTGATTGGTGTCTCCTCTCCCGAATGAAGCATTTCTCTCTAATCATAATGCAGTTCCTAAAACCCATTAAAATCAGAGACATGGTGTTAAAATGTCAAGTGTGTAATTGATGTGTGAAATAAATGGACTCTCAGGGCTATGTGAAGGGTGAACAGGCACTCTGAAGGATACTTCAGACGAATGCAGCAGTATTGTCTGTTCAGATACAATAGACAGGAACATTTTGAGCCAGCTTTTACCACTGCCCTTCTTTTCTCTTTCCTGACAAGAACTGTAAAACACAAACAAAAAATCATCAAAAACAATATTTCATTTGGGCAAAAATTCTACAGCAAATCTCCCATTTCTCTGAAGTAGATGCAAAGTGAGAAAGATTCAGAAGCAGAGCAAGCAGCTTGATTTTTTTTTTTTTTTCCATGACAACAGTAGACAATAATAAAGCCACCATTCACTGAAGCCCTGAGCAAAGGCTGAAAAGGAAGAATGCTCCTATTAGCTGGAAGGTAACTCTAGAGATATCTAACTTTTGGCTTTTTCAGAAATTCAGGAATAATTATTGACAGTATTCAAATTAGATTTCTATCCATCAAGCATAAGCCTAATCTCTCCTTACTCTTTTTAGTTTGTTTAAATGGGATACTTTTCTTCACACTGAAAATATATTAAATTTAGTGATTGCACAAAAAATGGCACTTCTACATTTGAGAGATTGAGACTTCACTGTAGATATTTATGCAAATAATATTTATTAATACATATTCATTTTCAAAGAAGTTGTGCCATTCTACACTGTGATAAAAGAGTTTAAATTATTCAAGGGCATAGATGAACACCTTTCAAACATCTAAAAAGGACAGATAGCTGGAGGGATAGATGTATATGTAGATGGTGGGAATTAATAGAGCCTAACCTTCTTCTAATCAGTCTGAAGATTTTAATTTCCACTACTACCAGCAGAATTTAAACGTGTATTTAATTGCATAAATGTTGCCAAGTATCGTACTTTATATCTCTACAGTCCTTATGAATATTCATATAAAAATAATTATTGCAAATAGGTTGTCAATAGAGCAGATAGACAGTCTGAAATGCTTAATAATAATCATAATTATAATAATTGACCCTTGTATAGCATATATCTCCAAGGTCTATAATGGCCCTTTCTCTTCAAATTAACAAAACTTAACCAGGATACTTCCCAATTACCTGGGGAGATTCCATTGTGAGAGAGTAAAATGAGAAAGGGGTTTTAGGAACTGGTCACATAGACAAGCAATGAACTACAACAGAGGAAATCTGGAACGAAAAGAGGACACTGGCACATCTGCCAAGTGCTGATCTTTGGCAAGTCTATGAGCGTTTGTAAATCCTGAATAATCTGGCTTCCTTCTCCCTTCGTTAAAGTCTTCAAATAGTTTGGAGTTAAAATGAATGCAGTATTTTGGCCATTTGATGTGTCATCTCTCATACTGTTATTCAAGATTTCATAGTTTCACTATGCAGAAGCCACTGTTACAGTTATGTTTACTTCCTCCTAATAATTCAAGAGAGACAATAATTTTTTTCTCTTCTATTATATTTTTTGCTCATTGGTAACAACAAATGAAAGAACAAAGCCCAATGAAAGTCTAGGATCTATTAAGGATGTTTGAGGATGCAGGTATCAGGAGTCATTCAGCCTGGAGAAACGAAGGCTCTGGGGAGATCTTACGGCAGCCTTCCAGTACCTAAAGGGGACCTACAAGAAAACTGGAGAGGGACTCTGGACAAGGGCATGTAGTGATAGCCATATCCTTGGTTTAATAATTATGTCTGTTCTGCTATGATTTGACCTTAACAATGATATTATATGTTCTAGTCCTAGAGGGTCAAATGACAGATTACAGACAACTTAAGTTATCATTCCTCAAATGAAATAAAGTGATTGACTTTGATCACCTATGCACTTAAATGCAAAGCAGAATATAATGTGCGATCATTGCCTCTGTCTTCCCAGATGCAATCTGCCAACCCTATTCCAAATCTGCTACACAAGCTTGAATGATGAAGGGAAATCCAATTCCCTATTTAGAATGTCTCAAGGATTGTACACTAGAACTGTTTCTTAGATCAGGTCAGTCCATGCAAACAGCATTCAAGAAGTAACCATCATTTCCAGCCCGATTACCTTTGATCACCTTACTCAAATGTGCTGACCGGTTCAATGAGAGCACACTTTCAAACATGTCAACTCACTCCCTCCATTGAAAGAGTCTTTAGCCTTTGATAGAGCTGTGTTAGAAAAGTAACCTTCCACTGATCTCTTTTTTCCATTAGATAGCCATTGATTTTTGTCATCAGATTCTAATGAAACTTGAAATTAACATGTATTTTCTCTAATAAAGCAAGAAAATTTTTAAATTAATCTGGGTTCCCTCTGCAACAGCTGAAAAGAAAGCACTGTAGGTACATCCTAAACAACAGAGCCAATTTCTCCCCTTAATGGGTACACATATACACATGCATTTTAATCTTTTTTAAATTTCTGGGTTTGTTTTGATAAGATACATTTTGGTTAAAATTATCTCTACCTTTTTAGAAGTGGTACACTTCCATATAAAGCCTTCCTTCCACGGGTGGACTAAAGTTAAAAGGTACAGGTTCCTTCTGGTATAAATAACCAGGAGTCTGCTGACTTGAATGGAGCAGAGCTGATTTACACCAGCTAAGGACCTGCCATCAAACATCTGAAATACAAAATACGGCCTTTTTCTTTTCCTTTTTTCTTTAAGCCACTCTATTTTTATTACCCTTTGAAAGGAACTCTAAAGTGTTTACCTGCTGAGAAAATAAAATATTTGCTACTAAAGCTCATTCCCTTAAGTTTTAAAGTGATGGTCAGTGTTGCAGGGGTCATTCTTCTCTGCATACAAAACCGTGGTTTCAGTACATAGACATCAATTAACGTTTAGAGGAAAAGTGAGCCCTCAAGCACAGCGAAGGAGGTGGGCATGCCCAGGAGCCATCGCAGGAGCTGCTCAGGCATGGAGGCACTGCCCTGAGACACTGTATCTTTCCACCTCTCTCCTCTGTGGGCAGCAGCAATTTTTTCCCCAAGTTATCCATGCAACAATCAGATAACAACAATTGTCAAAATGCCCACTAGCCAGAGTTAGGCTGCAAAATCCTTGCTATTCCTGAGTGCCTTGTGTGTGGGTTTTTTAAAAGCAGAGCTGGCACAGTTAGCACAAATGAGTCTATGGTGAATGATGAGAAAATGGCAGAAATCACTGCCAGTATCAGACTCTCAAGGAAAATATTTTGTAGTGATTCAACAGAACTTGGTTCTATCAGTGTTTTGAGGTTTAAGACTTTATGGCTATTTTAAGAGATCTGGGAACGAATGGAATTTTTAAAATTCTGATCTCCTTATGAAACAGAAAAACAGAAACAACTTAAAAGATTTCTATTTCAGGTCAAACTACTCTGATGACTCTTTTCAAAGATATGTTCTCCACATTCTACTTTTAGAAAAAAATATCTATAGCTTCTGTTAAAATGAGGTGAAACACAGTATATTTAAACTAAATGCAACTTTTATTAAACATTGATTAAGTCAATAATTGAAGAAGATGATTAAATAAGTCCCTCTTATGTTACCTGAAATCCATTACGTCAGTCCCGAGCCTTCAGCTGGGCTGAATAAGTATCGCTCCAGAAATGTCAGTGAGGACAAGACACAAATTAAAATTCGTTACCACCTAAGGAATCTAAAATACTCCAGAACTTTTATCTAGTGGTTCTCACTTTTAAAATTAATAACAAATCAAATCTGATATTATTTTAAAAAGAAATCAAGACTGATTCACTCAAAATTTCAACTTTCACGCAATATTTTCATTGTTACTATGATCTTTTATAGAAAAATACATAAATATCACTGAGAACTGAAGCTACCTGTGGCTTCTACCCAAGACAGCTCATGCAGAAATAACTGCAGAAGCGTGAGGGCTTTACATTTCATATGTGGAAACACAGGGGTTTTTTTTCAACTGAGCTTTGAACATTGCAAGGACATGTCCATATTTGATAATAAAAACTCAACAAACTCTACGTGTTTGTAAAATGTTTCCTTTTTTTTCTCTTTCTTTCTTTTTTTTCAAAAATTATTCTGAATCTGGAAAATTCCTTTAACCTTTCTTTGGATGGTTTTCACTGAAAGTTCATACTTTGATTGACTTAATGTATTTCTTTGGATCAAGGAAAAATCAGGTCAAGAGTAACTTATTTACACAGAATACATTAGCCTCAAAAGAAACAAATGAAAAGAGGTTGACTTTCAGAATTTGTCAGCATTGGGATTTGAGTGATCTCATGCCTCATGTTTCCACCATTCTGGCATGTAATTAAGATAAATGCTTCAATTTTTATCAGAAATCCAGTCCTGGATCCTAGAAGTCTCTCCATGAAGACTTTATTCAACATAGCACATAGAATTTATAATGCAGGAATTTTTTTTATGTAGTAACGGGAAAGGGGCCGGGGCACATGTGATAAACTAAAGTTATTCTGAATGTGTTGAGATTATTGTCGTCTGCTGCAGCTCAGGTTCCCACAACCATTGAACCTCCAGAGCTCCAGAAATCCTTGACAAATTCTTTCATTTTTTATGCAGATAAAATTTCAAAAAGAAAAAAGATGTAACTGGAAAGTATTGGTACAATCCCCTTTCCACACAGGCAGGACTTACCAGCATCTAAAGTAAAGCACACACCATGTTAGCAGTTACTCTGCTGCCCCGGTGTGATGGTTTAGCCTGAATTACCACACAGTTTCTCGCTCCCCCTCCCCCTCCCCAGTGGGATGACGGAGAGAATTGGGAAGGAAGGAGAACTCATGGGTTGAGATGAAGACAATTTACTAAAATAACAAGGGAAAACTGCAAGTGGCCAGCCCCCACTTATATACTGAGCATGACGTTTATGGCATGGAATACTCTCTTTGGCCAGTTTGGGTCAATTATTCTGTTCGTCTTTCTCCCAGCTTCCTGCATCTGCAAATTAGCGAGACTTGGAAAGCAGGACGGTATCCTTGGTCTCATTCACAACAACTCGTATCATCAGGGTGTTTATCAGCATTCTTCACACACGAAATCCAAAATACACCAGCTACTGAAAGGAAAATTAACTCCATCCCTGCCAAAACCAGGACACCCAGAGAGCCAGTTTCATTTATCATTAACTCCCTGGATGCTGAGTTGACTTGTTTGATAGCCTGAAAAGAAAAGGTTGAGTGTCTGCAAAGCTACATTCTAACATGCTGCTTACTCGATATTTTTAGAGATAATCTCAACACTTCACAGTTGTCAAGCTTCTTGATCTTTTTATAGTTTGATTTACATAAATGTAAGTGTTTCTTTCCTCTAAACAAACATCCAAGCAATTCAAGGCTTAATTGATTGCCAGCCTCTTTCAAATGTAGCAAGAAAAGGCTAAAGATAAGAAATTATAAATGAATGTCAGAAAGTCTGTGTTTATCTGAGAAAATATTTTTGGCAAGTTCTGCACTAGCTCAGCCAGGGAACACTCTATTATAATAATGTTTAGAGACTACTGAACAAGTTTGAAGTACAAATATTGCATTACTTCTGAAATCACATAAAGAATAAATAGTCCAGTGCTGGTGATTTACAGCAAACTGTTAATAGCTTAAATCATCAGATCAAAAACTAACACATTCTGTAGAACTCTGCATTGTGGTCTCTGTTTCCTAATGCAACCCATAAGAATCCCAATGTAAGATACAAATCACCATCAAGCGTCGCAAATTAGACAGAAAATAGTAGATGCGATCACTCAGATAAAGCTTACAGAGATTTTACTTGTTTAGAAGGATAAGCAGTCAGATCATACTCCTAGTACACTGTTCCACCAGTGCACCGTCACTGATCTGTAATGCCAATTCCCAGTTTAAGCGAGACCTCAATGCACTTTTCCCCCTTAGAATTACTCTGCCAATCTAACGTTCAATCTACAGCTCCAGTGGTAGCATGCTGATTACTCTGCTCTGTCAAAATTTATGGCAATTTTGTGAAAGGATAGACAGTAAGCCAAAATTCCCATCCTGCAGAAATACCTAATTTCCAAAACTGCAGTGAGAAGAGGTGAAGCAGCTTTTTGTTCAGTATCAAAGTGAAATTTCATCAGTAAGAAATTTTCCAGAGAAGGGAATAAAAACAAAAGTTGGAAGCATGTAAACAGAGATGTGTTAATATTTCTGGCATGGCAAGGATAGTCCTCAGTCAACCTGAGGAGGCTGGCAGTGATGCTTGTCTGCCAAGCAGGCCAGAGCAATAACCGTGCGTGGGGTCCAAGGGAATGAGTGGCCCAGAAATGGCTGGCGGGGGGGGAATCCTTCTAGCAGACTTGACCTGTTGGAGACAACAGAATGCTTCAATTCAATTAAATATGCATTTTCCAATGAAAATCTGACCTTTTAAAAAAAATTCAATTGGATCTAAATTCTTAGGCATCCCATATCTCCTTTGCGGTTATGACTTCCATGTAACAGCATTTGCAGCATGTTCTATTCTATCTATATTGTATATTCCACTATAATGCTGTCTGAAACTACATTTTAGTCTGATTTTCTTCTCCCCTAGGTTGGTAAGAATTACAGAATTGCTCCCTAGAAGCCAGTGAATATAGACTAAATGTGAAGACAGCCAAAACTCTACCTCCTTTCTAATTTCAAGTTTGGCGTGTTTACCCTTAGCCCATTCTAGCTGTTTGCTTTCAGCTGTTATTGGCATATGAAGACAGCTCACTAATGGCCCATTATGAGATGAAAAAAGTATTTAGTGATGGATTGTATTTATTTTGGGTGCACATTCAGAGTGCAGAATGGTATAATACAGTTATTTTCTATGCATCTTAATGCAATGGAGGCAGGTTGCTTATATTGTATTTTGCATTTCAATATCAATTATTTTCTGACTTTGTAAACAAGCATTCAGAAGAATTGAATCGTAGAGTATCACATATGAACAGAATGGAAAAACAGATTTAATACAAATATTCTGAGCAACAAAGGCCAAATGCAGAAAAAAAAAAAAGATAAAGCTAAATATATTAATCTCCATATATATTATTTTAAATATAGTGACAGATAAGCTTCACAAAAGGTCTCATGTGACTAAGTCTTTTTACCTGAAGAAATGGTAATGCTCTATGTGCTGAAAATGAGACAGCACATATATTATATCTACACCGAGAGCTTTTGGCCATGGTTACACTGCTAACTGTACTTCTGTTTATCGTCAGGCAGACTGTGTTGAGTACTTTTCATCCGAGGTATTCTATGAGCATGAAGAAATGCTCTACCAAACAATGTTGCCCTGAATATAGAAGTGAAGCATGTGTACAACGGCTTTTTTTTCACTGATTATCTAAGAAGTGTTATATTTTTCTGCTGGCTGGTCCTTGTTCAAAAATAGTGACAATCAACAGCATCAAACCAGGTATTTACATTTAGAGGTACTGCAGCAAAACAGTACTGAGTCTGCCTTCTGTCCTCCAAATTGACTTTTTATTTTTAGACTTTCTTACACCACTGAAGATCCAGTTTTTGTAGAGGCTATTGATAATTCCTGGTGTTTCAAATTCCTTGACAGTGGAATATTTCAAGGATATTTTAAAATTTAAGTTAACATTGTTTGTTAATAGAAAGGGTAGAAAATTATAAAAGAACTAAGAGGCAGCAGTACAAGACAAGTTTATTCTCTAGCAGGACAGTCTGATGAATAGAACTGTTAAATTGATGTACTAAGTGTATTTTACTTAAGACATGTAATTTTAACGTCAGCTTAGAAAGAAAATACATTACCTTTAAGGACATTGAATTTTCTTTGTCATAGCAAATAAATAAAGTAGCAAACACGTTTATTACGTCTTGCTCTTCTTTTCTGTAACAAGATCAGACATTTCTATTAAAAAACGTCAATCAATTTCTGTTATAATTTGACAAGATATACTTGGTAATATATAGATTAACAAACAGACTTCTTTCAATTAATACAGAAGATAAAGAATAAAATTATATAAATTGTGTTCAATTAGAAAATTAGGATTTTGAGGGTACAGCATCGTTGAAATATGAACTGAAAGGGGGTTCAAAAATGCCATGCATTCTATCTTTTTTCCTCCTATCGAGCACTTCATCTCATCATCTCTAGCACCCCTGACAAACATTCAGCAATGGCATTAGCCAGCATCGGGCATTTCACAAACTGACTAGGCATCTTCTTCTGACAAGTCTTACATTTGGAAGGCTTTTCAAAATTACATCACTCTCCATGTAAACTAGACCAATTTCATCCTCTTCTATGCTTAGAAAACATGGAGAAGGAAGAATCACCACTCCTTTTCACAGTGTTCTAATCTGCAAAGGCAGTTACCAGATATGCTCTCAGCCTTCTTTTTATTTAACTGTTCTAGTCCTCATAATTAATTAAAAAATATTATTCTGCAAGAACATTTTAACTCACTTGAAGATAGCCTTTTATGATATACACTTTTAAACCTTTATTTAATAATTTCTATCTGAATATTAATTATTCAGTGGGTTATTTTACTCACACAGTTTTCAAGAAAGCTATTAATTGGATAAATTATGCCTTTAAAGTGTCAAAGAAGTAACACTCAGTACTAGCCACCTTCTATCAGATGCATTGCTTTACAAGCAGATAAATACCTGTTTGATAAATGCATGTTAAGCAGCAGCTTGGAAGGAATTGCATTGTCTAAAGTTTAATGAAATCTTTAAAATTGAGGTCTAAAGATCATCACAATTATTTCCCATCATCTATTTTTACAAGAGCTGAGAAGTCAAAACAGGAAGATAGGAGCTTATCTCACAATTAACCTTTTGTACTAAACAGTGCTAAAAGTCTGCAGAAAGAAGAAAGTTCCCTCATAAGCATTCTGAGAACATTTACCTCACCTTCAGTGTCTAATAGGGTTGTTTTGTTGTCACTCTGAAGGACACAATACTTCAGCAAGATATTTGGGAGGCGCTGGAAATGAGCAAAGGCTGCTGTGATAATGCCACCTGCAATAAAAACATCCTGGTGAAAATCAATATTCTGGTGAAAAATAATGCATTGTTTTTTCAGTTACACATAAAATTGATTTTTTTTTTGTTACAGGCAGCTTTTGGCTGTTTAGTTTCTCACAACCCATGGAAGAAGCTGTTATTTTGTCTCACTAACATTACTAGACACCTTTGATCCTTGCTGAAGAGAAAAAGCTTGTACCCAATCTACGTTAATGAAGTTAATTCATGAAATGATTAAACCTCTTGCTGGAGTTGAGCTACTTTGTTTTCCACATTTCACTTTATCATTACAACTTTTTAATAGAATTAGTCATTTTCAGGGTAAAAAAAAAAAATTGCTGGAAATGTGAAAGGGATAGAGGCAAAATCATGCAATTAATAACTACATAAGGTTTGAGCAAACCTGTCCACTGTAGGTTTTCATTAATATGAAAACTGTAAAGACTAAAGAAATTCCATCTGTCTTCCAATTCAGAAATGTTCTGGAGTTTTTTTTCTCTATACATCTGTTTCTTCTGACTCTATTTAGACATGGATCTCACAGCATGGCAGCTCTTGTGACCACTTAATCCACTACAAAAAAGTTCTCCAAGAACTATCCATGTACATGGAGTATGTCCAAATCAGCACGTAAGATTTGCAGAGGCCCACCACAAAATCTGCACTTTAACTCGGAACTTGGAACAAATCAATTAAAGGAAAATTATCACTTCAGGACAAATGTAAACAGCTTTTGCTTTCAAGATTACTGATAATACAACTAGCTTTTAGATATGAGACATAATGCTGAAAAATTTTTCTTGTCAAGCATCCTAAAAGTACTAACAGAGAATTGTACCTCTTTTCTGAAAGTCTGTTTTCAGACTACAGTTTTCTTGGATTTATCATCCTTTGAAGAAAACCAGAAAACACAGTGATTTCCTCTCTGGAAATTCAAAACAAATAGATAACATGAACGCACCCAGTGCGAGCAGTAAATGTGATAATAAGGTCAGGTTTTATTTTAAATTGAACTTTCATGTCCACAAAATCCTTGTCCAAGGCAGGATGAAATTAAAGCCTTACCGTGTTGCCTAAGGGTGAGAGTAAGCCATAGCAACACCAATGAACTGCTCTTTCTTGATATACATAAGAGGAGCAGTAAAAAAGGAGAATAGCATCTTTTGATGTCAAGAAGTACTGATGAAAGGAACAGGGATGGATTTTTATTGGTAGTACTTAAGGTAAATGTAGAAAGAGAAGTAGTTACAAAAAAGTGCTATCGGTGAGGACGAAGAAGGATAGAGAGACCAAAGCAGCCTATAGATATGATTTTTCATACACCTTATCTTCAAGACCAGTTCATGCTGTTATCTTTGATAGCCTTACAAATCAAGCAGGGTTATTAGAAACTGGTGCAAAAATACATTTCAGAAGTGCAAAGTGTTTTTCTCACACAGAAATGATACAAGAACTAAATGTTCATTAAAATCAGAATTCTATTTCATGGTTGTTTTACAACTCTTGCAGCCAATTGAGAATAAACTCTAACAAAATATACTGGTAGTTCAGATAGATAATAGGTTAAACAAAGCCTAGGAACGTCTTGGTACCTAAACAAAAAGGTAGCATTTACTCTTAGAGGCAAGTTGTAAACAAAAGAAGATATTGGAGGCCTAACTCTTCTCTTCCTCCAACTGGAGAACTACAGGAGTGATTCAAATATGCTTCAATATTCTCATTATTCAAGCTCAGACATTACAAAGATGTTTCTTTAGAAAACAAAAAGGGTTAAAACATGGGCTATAATAAAATATGCCTTCATTTTTTTCCACAAAAAGAATCCCAGTTTGTCTCAGTCATAGCCTCTTCCCATTTCCAATAGGCACATCTGAATTGGGCGGCCTTCACTCTCCCTAACCTTTGGAGATCTTTCCTACTTCTGAACAATGTACGGTCAATTCCTCCAGAAGATGCTGAAGTGGAAGTCCTTAATATTAGGTCTGTCTTACACTTGGCCAAAGAAAAGGAAATATTTGATTAAAAAATATGTAATAAAGTTGAAAGAGTAGCCTTCTCTGCCAGGGTTAAGTCTCAGAATGGAAGTAAATCCACCAAGAATTTTACTGTGTCCAGAAATAAAAAGGCCCCTCCATCAACAAGCCATTAAAACAAGCCATGTAACTACAGAGGTGAATTTATCTGCTTTCCATACAAGGGTAACAGTTAGTGAAATAATACCTGTGCAAGGCTCTGCTGAGGTCTCTATGGATCCAGGACATTTTGTTCTCTTCTTGTCAGGAGCTGTAATACAGATTTTAAACACCTGAACCACATTTTCAGTCTCATCTACTTCCTGATCATGCACTGTGGAGCAATCTTCCTTTCTGCATTGTCAACAGTTTCATTAATCAACAGTTCAACCAAATATAATAATAGATGGATTATAGTTCTTTGGTCACTGTGTAGCATCAATAAGTGTTCACTGAACATCATGATTTTGAATTTAACCCTGGTTCCTTCCTGCGCTTAGTGAGTGTTTAATTAATAGGTAGCTTCCAAAGGATGCCATCCAATTAACTTCTACACCCTAATGTATTAGTAATCTAAATAAGCAAAATGCATTACATTATTCCACTGGTTCAATGTAATTTTACAAACCAAGGATATATATATATGTGTGTAGCTTGACATCTATACTTAGTGAGTTGGTTGCCTTCAGTCTACTTTTAAAGGTAAAGAGTGCTCCACTAATAAGGTAGTTTCACTGGTATCTCTGCAGAGAGAATAAATATTTTTTACTTGAGTCTGACTTTTTCCTTACATGGTGTTTCTATCTGCCAGTTTTGAGTCCCAGAGCAGAGAGACTAGGTGAGAAGATTGCACTTGGACCTGACAGGTTACTCCACCGCTGTGGATATGGTTCGTGTGTTCACTGTCGTCTTAAGGCTGCAGCCACCCTTTTCCAGCAACGATTTGAGGGGGTTGGTGCAGCCTGCAGTCACAGTTTGAGACAGACTAGGTCCTCATCTACAGCTCAAGACATAACATTTTTCGATGGCAATCTCTAGCAATCAGTTATTGATTCCAAGGAGTTTTAAACAAGACTTAAGGCAAATCCACAGAGACATTTGGGTACCAAATCCCCGGTGAGATGAACAATAGCTAGAGTGCCAAAATGCCTCTACTGTCTAGGTGTTTG
Source organism: Ardeotis arabs (assembly GCA_011801015.1). Classification (NCBI taxonomy): domain Eukaryota; kingdom Metazoa; phylum Chordata; class Aves; order Otidiformes; family Otididae; genus Ardeotis; species Ardeotis arabs. The sequence continues at coordinate 31,246 of JAAGAY010141229.1, read as the reverse complement.
ACTGAATAAATATATTTAATAGCATGTTTTCTAGAAATTGCACAGAAGGACAGGAATGCTGTTCTGAGAAAAAGTATCTCCTCATATATCCAATAAGCAAATATATAAAATAGTTACAGAGCATTTTGGTACTTCAGGTTATATTCTTTTACATACACAAGTGCAAATGTGTTCATTAAAGTACTAAGAAACATGTTCCAAACTTATAGTCCTTTTTATGATGTCATATTAATGCAATAAGATAAAGAATATAAGCAGACAATAATTACATTAGTCACCTCACACAATCAGTTTTCCTTACCTTATTTAATTGTATTTCCATCTCTTCCACAGCCTCTTCTAAATAGGCTTTTCATAGTAATTTACAGAATTTTAATTTTATAAATATCTATTTACACAATTTTAATTTTCATAGATATCCATTTTAGCTCTATATAAATACTTACAAAGTTGCTCCTTCTACTGTTCTCAGGTTCACTGGAATAGAAAAGGAAGGAGACATAACAAAAGATACAGAAAAACTATCTGAAAAGGAGGAAAAAATAGGAAACTCCTGAGTCCTTCATCTCAGCACCCCACATGCCATTAAACACTCCATATTTAGTCCCTGTCATATCGCTGATTCTATGATGAAGCTTGTACTCTTTTTTATATAGATATTGGTTCTGTACTGGTATATCATTTTGTGTCGTATATAAAAGACCTTAACATGCTGATACTTCTGACAGATAGATTTAACTTTTTTTCCTAGACTGTCATCTCATTTATATGGCCTTGTTGCAACACTTGACCATCTCCTGGAAACTGTTTTTGGCATTTAAATCAGATTTAAGATGTTCTCTTATGCTTATTTGCATCCTAATCAGTAAGTCCTTTACTTTCCTGTGGGAATTTATTGTCATCCTTTACCCCTCCTGCAGCTTATCACTTTCCATATATCAAGAATGTCCTTCCTCCTTCAAATCCCTATTTACCTAACTTGCTTGTACTAATTTCCTCACAAATCATCACTGCTTACCTGAGAGGTAGCTGCCATAATGACTCTCCTGTATTTAACATCAGTCAAAGCCACTGAAGGAAAAAGGACATGGTTTTAAAAAGCTTCTAACGATCTTAACACTGAATTTTAAAAGGCTTAATTTTCAGAAAGTTCCTATTACTCTCTGACAATTCACTTTGATCAGGTATTACGCTGATTGTCTAATGTGACTCATTGAAAAGCACTAGTTTGGAAAGAAAAAAAAAAAATCAAATACGTAATTACTTGTGATACCGATAAATCCCTCTAAAATAATTCTGTGATGAATAGCAAGCATTTGTTTGAATTCTCAAGTCTACGTTCAAATAAATAAGTGCATAAATAACCAGTTGCAAATAAATAATCCCAGCAATAAATAAATTCTCTTGCATCAAACACTAAAAACATTGGTTTTTAAAATTAACTAAAGGAATTACTGTTGTTATATAAGCTTCCTTTTCAGGCAATGTTTACCTCCTCTGTCAAATGCAAGTTGTTAATATTGTGTATGATTCTGTGAAAAATTATATGTGATGTCTCCTTTCCTAAATGTATAGGTGAGGATGAGTTAATTAATGCCTAACAGTTTGAACAATGCTTTATTCATTGTTTTTCTGAACACACTCTAGACATAAAGATACTGTTAATTCATGTAAAGAAACAAATATCTTCTTGATGAAGATAGATAGAATATCATTAGACAAAAAATAAAATTGGGGTTTAAGTTTTGCCACATCCAAATAGAACTTCAAGTATAAATTTTACACTAGCTTGTGGTTTGTGGGTTTTTTTACTTCCTAAATATTAATACTGAGCTAAATAAAATATTATATGCAATGTCTTATCAATGAAACCTTGTGCTCAACACCTACTCTCTTAAATTGGCTATGGATTGTAAATCAGTTTAGTTGGAAAGAAAAATTATACTGATGTATGTCAGTGAAAAAAAAAAAGCATAGCAAGTAACTTCTCCATATCTTAACAAAAGGGTTTTTTTAAAAAAAAAAAAAAAAAAGAAAAGAAAGCGGCACTTTTCTTTACAGTTTTGTAGGGAAAATATTCTTCACTCTAACACCAATGATGGACACCGAACAAACTCCTAGGTGCATACCTGATGTTACTATGTGAAGTGCTAGCACATATTAACTAGCAATAGATCACTTTGATTTTGCAAGAGTAGTTTTCAGATAGCCAGCAGTATTGACTCTATATCCATTGTTTAAAAAATCACTTCTGTGCTTTGATATTTGATCAGTAAAGGCATTAACTTTGTAGCCATGAACATCTATCATTCCACCACCCCTCTAATAGCATCCACATACCCACTACACTAATTACCAAAACAGTAATCAATGTGAACAGCAAAACAATTTATTGTGTTTCTATTAGAAAATCAGTTCCATAAACCAATGCTTCAGAATATTCAATATCAGGTTCTGACTAGTATTTAAATGGAAAATCATGTCAAGTCAGAATGGTGAAAACTCAGTGAAAATTCCATTCAAGTTACAATACTTGTTTTATCCAACTAGAAAATCAGAAAACTATTGTAGTAAGGCACTGACTGAGAGAAAATAAATTTAAAATTGAGCTCTGGGTAAAAATGGTGTAGAGAAGGAAAGTCTTTTTCAGACAGCCATCAGCTCTAAGAACACCTTCAAAAATCTTTCTCACATGGTAAAAAAGAAGGATCCACGTTCCTGGAGTTAACTAGCTTCAAGGATTTCCAAACCTTTTACCTTAGTGTTCAGTTTTGATTGGGAAGAGGTGATGTTCAACAATGAAAACTGAAGAGACTTGCAGGACAACTTACATCATGAGTCTCAATATATACCTTGCATTTAACCCCCTTGTCAGAAAGATAATATTAATTTAGGTATTTGCAGCCCGTCAGGGAGTGCTAAGTGCCCAATTACAGAGCAAGTACTAAGCAATGCTGATGTCCCACTGCCAACCATCATTCAGAATTTCTCTGAGTGGTTCTAGGAAGCATTCAAAAAACTGTCTTGTGCCTTGCTTCTTCACATATTGGTACAAATATTCGAGGTTTCTTTTATAGTATGAGAATGATATTTCATTCATGATCTTCAGAAAAAAATAGAGTGACTGCTATCAGCAGAAACTGCAGTCACAAGGTCACAACGATTTAGAAGTCATTTCAATTATATTTCCCAGGGTTATACTGTTTCTTTTGTGATGCTGTCCTACTAACCTTTAAAGAAATCATACATTTGCAAAAAATCAGGAATGGCTTGAGGAGAGGAACAGTAGCCACAGATTTATGTATTATTTATGGATCTACTTCTCAAACTAAAGGAACTGGAAAAATTAATACGTTCTCTGCCTGAGGTTTTTCATCAGTAATAATACATTAGGTTTAATAATAGTAATCCAATACTATCATAAAATTCAACTCATTCCTATTTGCAACAAGTTTGTTGGTAGCTATGGATGAATATCTCAATTGAAGGCAAAAGTGGAATGTTCTACAGCATTTTACACCTGGCAAAGTTTGGCAGAGGCTGGAGTAACACCTTGGAAAACATTTAATGTGTCCCTCAGTTCTGGCAGAGGTAGGTCTGCTTACCAACTGTTTGTTGTGTACACAGACACATAACAAGTAGGGTAAAGCCATGTGCCACAGTACCATTTTGGCATCCAATTCTCATTGAACTTTTAACCGCAATCAATTGCCCAAGTACATTCGTGATCTAGATCTAAGTGTTCATATTATATACCTGCAAGATGGCCCATACCCATCACTCAGAAAAGCAGAACATTGTTTATAAATACAAGCTATTATCATTGCCATTACAAAAGATCTGAGACAGGGAAAATCACTGACCAAGGAAACAGACATCAGCAATGAGGAAAGCTGACAATATTGATGATACGCCCGTGGGCAAGAAAAAAAAAGGTTCTTCATCATCTTTCAGTGTGCCCTAGGCTTCTAGTGTGAAGCACAGGAAAGAAAGGCCAGGAAACTTCCATTACTGTTTTACACAATGCATTTCCTTTCAGCTGAAAATGGTGAGAGTGATTGAAACAGCCACTCCTTCCAGTAATGGACATTTTTGCTATCTAATATACATCAATGTAAATGATAGCTATAGTCAAATAAACTGCTGAAGCATAAAAGAATTCAGGCTTGAAAAAGGATACCTTTTGCCTGTATGAAACACACTTGGGAGTCTCACCTGGAAGGAAATGTGTATCTATATAAAAGGGGAAAGCATGCCAAAATATGGTATTATATTTCTTGAAGGTCTTTTCCAGCCAAACATTAAACAATACGACAAATCCAAACGGCTTCAGTTCCAGGGTCTTCTCACTCACACCTTTGTACTGTAACCATCCAACTGTGTTCTTACATTCATTTGTTTTAGAGGAAAATGCATCATCTCTTTCCATACTGTCAATATGGTGCTTTAGCTGTTTGGACGTATGTCTTCCCTGGGTATACTATGTATTTTATGATTTTTTTAAAAGTTGGATTATTTTACCATGCTTAATGGGCTTCTAAAGGAGTTAAGATATAGTGTTAGTATTGTCCTTGTATCCCTTGAAGCCACGAATCTGTAGCATTGTTTTTTTGAAAGTATTGGTTTTGCTACATAATGACAAAAAGGAACTATGTGCTTCCTTATGGAGGAAGGAGAGTTATGCTGCCTTTGTAATTGAGGAAATGAAATGGATTCTTCTTCCCTCGCTATAGGTTGCAGAAGCGTCAAAAATTAGGTCAAAGTCTGTGGTGACACTGCTAGCTCAACTGGAATCAGATGTTCCCACTCAGAGGAACAGTGATTTCATCTCTGGATTATCACTCTCACCACTTCAGCAGGAGATGTCTTAACCTCTCTGTGCCCCAATTTTCCCACCTAAAAAATGGTGACAAATGACACTGATGACTGCCAATTGACAATGTGACTATCCTTAACTTTTCAGAACACCTTGTAAACTGTGCAGAAGTATAATTTTAGATCATAGACATCATAAAAGTCCCAACATATCTAAAGACACCATAGGTAAAATCCCTTTGACTTCAGTGGGAATTGTTCATGCTTGATGAAATACGGATGATGCACAGAAGCCTCTTGGCTATAACAACTGGTAGTGACTCACCTGCATCTGCTCAAATTCCACCTAGAGAGGAAATAACTCTTTTTTGTGAAGTATTTTAACCTGCTTATGAATGTACGGGGTCTAATATTAACTGGAAACCATTTCAGAATTAAAACTATTAACAAATTTCACAATTAAAGGCCTTCTCTAATGTTGAAATTCACTTAAATTACAGGAGGGAAAAAAGAATATTCTGTGTTAACATAAATTTAACTTAGAGGATTGACTGGTGTGTGAAAGTTATACTACATGCTTGATTTTCTTGTATTCTTCCTTAAACATCCGCTGTTGGCCTCAGTTGTGAGGTGAACGTTTGTCTTCACCCAGTACCACCATTTATGTGTGCAAGTCATGTGACATTAATGAGAGAGGAATTACCACTTTGGTTTTCTAAATGCACTTGATTTCAAATTTGTTTTGTGTGAGACTGCTAAATTCTCATTTGGTCATGATTTACAGTGGCTGCCACAGAAATGCTTATTTGCCAGATCATTAAGAAAGCACATACATTACAACGCACTACATATCAATGAAGTAGAAGCTGCTCTCACAAGAACTTTAAAATCTTGTGGATTCCAAAAAGTGTTTGAACCCTTGTAATCTCAGAGAAAATGCTTGGGATGATCAATATCAGTCTCCTAAGATGTCAAAGAAAGCGCAATGACTCATTAAGTCTTGAGCAATTCTGGTTTGTTCTGACTTTAAACCGTTCAAATCCAAGGGCTTTACATGGCTATTGTTAATTTTGGCAAGTAATTTACTATAATATGTATTATATTTCAGCATATTAAGAAGCCTTTATGAATGCAAACATTCTGACCTCAAGATTTTGGTGACCTTTAAGAAAAACAAAAGAAACTAAGTTACTTTACAGTTAAACCAAACTGTTAAATAGAAGAGAGAACCTCATGGAAGCTTAAAGTAAATATAAAGCTATTTTAAAATCAAAGGTCAACACCAAGAACTCTCTGAGAAGTAAAATTAAAATTCATCTGGAGCATTAATAAATTTCTAAGAGTTCCTAACTTGGTGATTATTTTAATGTTAAAAAGGAAAACGGAAGGTAGGGAACATATCTTTGTGCCCGAATTTCCATTGAGTAAACAAGCAAACAATTTATTGAGCTTTGCGTCCTTCTTAGATCCTGGAGTATCTGTGAGCAATCCATACTGCATCAAATTTGTTTAATGTACAAAAAGTATCCAAATTACCTTGTTGTATCTCCCTAAAACAAGGGGAAAATAAGAAATGGCTTTGATTAACATAGACTAAAACAATTAAAAATGTTTAAGAAAATACTAAGAAAATAGATTTTAATCTGAGACAGAAAACCATCATGGTTGTTCCAATTGCACTCAAATAGGTGTAGGTGAAACCAGAGACATTTTGGTTTAAGAAAAAAAAAGTCAAGTATTGTATATTTGCTATATTTGCTGATAGGAAACTGTCCTGTTCCATACTTACACATTCTTCCTCTTCCCACCTGTGCTTTCATGGCATTGTCAGTCAGATTTGTTTGAATACATCAAGCTATTAGAAAACTAATCTGATAAAGTGTTGCAGAAAACTTTTTCTTGGTCAGCTTAATTTTATGCTGACTCAGCACAGAAGTGGCTCAGGTAGCAGTGAGCTCAGCCCAGCATCGCTGGGACCACATCCCAGACAAGAGTCCTAACCTCCAGTCTGCCTCTGCTAATATGCACAGAAAAGAGAACAGTTCCTGCAAAAGGACTGAGGGACAAACCAAAGGAAGCGGAACAGGAACCTGACGATATTTCCCCAATTCCATTTGTGTGCACTAAAGCGTTATTAGGTACTGTAAGAATGCATTTTTTCTTCTCAACATTTTAACCTGGACCTCAGACACTCCCTCTACTAAAATTTTTATTTAGCTCAATATATTTCTGTGAAACTTTCTGAGTTTCAGCAAAACAGCACATCCATCATAACAAACAATCTGTTTTGTTATTTTAATTAGCTCTGTTCTCGAGACTACGACTTTACCAAAACACAGACATGCATTTATCCCAGTCCTCAAGAAAATTAACAAATCCAGTGAACCTGAAGGGCTCAAGAGTGCAAGACCCCCTTCCTATTTAATCCCAAAGGGCTCCAATTTATACACCTCCAGCAATTACAACTCCTTAAGAGGCTGTTATATTTACAATGCTGAAATAAAGTGAATGACAGTGAATATTTTAATAACCATAATTCAAGCAGGTTAATTCTGTAAATATTATTTATCCACATTTAAAGGTCTTGGTCATGTTATTGGTTTGGGTTTTTTGGGGTTTTTTTTTGTTTGGTTTTTTTTTTAAGAAGTAGACAAGGTTGCTTATCTGTCATCCTACTTAGGAACTTGAAATCTGAAGGAATTTAGTATTGCGCATACTCCGAACTTTTCAGAAATCAACTGCATGATATGAAACAGAAAATGCAAAATTATCTTTAGATCAAAATAATAAAGTTCTCATTCAACAAAATTCTGATTTATGTATGGAAATATCTACATGGCAGTATGATGCCACTATTTGATCTTATCCTTCCGGTTATTATATTCACATTATGGGAATGAATCAATATTTTCACTAAAGAAAGCATCCATGTTTTTTATCTGTCTCAGGCAAACTAGTTTCATTGTTCTTTGAAACATTTATTAAGAAATAAAGAAGTGACAAGAATAAAACAATATCTGAAACAATTTTCTAGACCCTATGCATTTGCCTCACACATCCCCAATTACAGCAATTTGTAACCTATGCGTAAGTTTGAGTATAATTGAAATGTATGACCTTCAAAATATTGTTACATATTGATTCTGCCAATTTATACCATAGGATGAAAAAGAACTTTGCAGTAAATTGCACTATTATTGCAATCAAATATTTTAGTTTCAGAAGAAACAAAGGTTTAGAGAAAGAGATAGAATAATTGGGCATATTCAGACAGGAGATTCTGGATGAGTGATGAGTGCAAAGCAGTCTCTGATTGCATAATGCTTAACACAACCATCATAGAAGTAATTGATTTCACACTTATTTTAGGTTTTGTTTCCCATTACTAGGCAAAGGCAGTGATCATTTCATTTAGTTTCAATGCAAGAAATGACAATTGTTGCTAATTAATACAGAATATCGCTAATAATTTCTTAGACGTTTAACTTTCTAGATCTCTCAAATTTTTAAAAATCCTCAAGTTGGAAACCAACTTCTCACATAATTGTACAACTTTTATTTTCTTTATATTATATACTGAGAAAGGATAAGAATTGAAGAATAAAAATTGTGAGTTTGCCATGGCAACTGCTGTGGTAAGATTTCCACATATCTGGGAAAATTTTCCTTGACTTTAGACTGCCTCTGCATACACTCCTACCCTACTATTGCTTTATTTTCTTAATCTATGTTTTGCCAGGTACACCTGCCAACATCTGATTAAGTTGAAATATGAAGCATTTGTTGTAAATGGTGTATGACCAGGATAATAAATCTCATGTCAATATTCTGAGTTTTCCTTGGCAGTTCCGATTCAGCCAAACACTGACACACAGCTTCAATGCCAGATATGGTTCAATTCAATACGATATGTGTGTGTCTGAATTTGGGTGTGCTGTTGGGATTTTTAGAAGCAGCAATGTAGGGCACACAGCTGTGTGCCTCTCCATCACCTCCAAAATTCCAAGGCTTTGGAAAGCTCTACTGTTCACCTATTATATAATGGAACCACTTACTTCGCATTTTTAAAGACATAACATGAATTCCGCCTAATGCAAGAAGGTCATATATTTAAAATAAACATAACAGTGACCTGAATGGAGCAAGGAACTGTACCTAAGTTTCACCTTAAAATATGAAAAGACTACAGTAGTATTTAGCAACTCTGTTTTTAAATCATTTGCTTTACAAAATGAAAAATAAATTCTTGAATTGATTTTTTTTTTCAAAAGATCCTTATAAAACATTAAATAATGGAATCCTCTCTCATACTCATTTATATTCAGGGAGTTACTGCAGATACCTGACCAGATCATCATGAATCTGCTTTAAGAAAGAGCTATTACTTTCTGCTCAATGCCAAATGTTTTCTATCCTACAGAAGAATTGTTAGCAAGAATACATGTCATCCACCCATAAACCTACACAATGCACTAGCAGTCATTTGAATAAATATGCAGAAATATTTTGCCAAAATACCATCCACTATGTCACAATCTTTCAGGGAATGGCACGTATTTCCACCGAATATACAATGTGATTGATAGCGGGTTTTCCTCAGGGCATTACCTGGTCTTTTCTTCCTCTCACCCCAATCCTCCGGGGCTGGGCATACACTAGCAAATCTATTCTGTGGGCAGATTTGGCAATCCATCATAAGCCTGTCTGTTGATGAGTTGTTTCGTCTGCTGTAAGATACAGAAACAGGAATGACAAAATCAATATCATTTTATGCTGAAAACAGGGGAAAGAATCAGTACAATACATCTCAACTTACATAAGCTATCATAGAAATCTTTTAACTGTTTTTTTTTCTCCTAATTATTATGTGAACAGCCTTGCAGTATCAGTACTTTCAATTTTCTTTAATACAGTGTTGTTTGTAGAGAGTTTTTTTCCACTCTAGAAAACATGAAGTATTTTTTAAAAATCAGAGTAAAGTATTTTCTGAATACCCTATCTAGAAAAAAGCCATATTGTGTCATTAATACTTGTCAGGACTGTCACAGGTTTGGTTTAGATGGGAAAATAACTGAGGTCAATTTTTGATGGTATTTTCTACCCTGTTATAATAAATAGCTACCATTTTGGGTTTTGAGGACTATATTAAAAAAAAAAAAAAAAAAGATTTGGTCATCTTATAGACCAGGATAATCTTCATGTTACATGAAACACTTTTTTTTTGTTAGAGAATGGGTCTTTAAGCAGTCCTGATCCACTCTTCACATCCATTTGTTATACACATGTTCTTGAAAAATCATTTTTGCCCCATGCAAAGGTCTGAAACACTCTGTGAGCTTAATGTAGCACATTAAGCACAGTAAGACTTGTGTTGGGCAAATTTCAAGCCTAAAACTGACCAAAAATAAAAAGTTCAGACAACAGTTGTGTATATGAAGAGCTAGTATGTGTTACTCATGCTGTCTGACAGGTTTGCAAAGTTGAATAGTTTTTACTATCTTTAGAGCACTGCAAATTTTTACAGAAGTCAATTTAGACACCACCAAAACTGTACTACAGCTCTGGCTGAATCAGGAGATCAGGAAAATACTAACGCTCTACTAAACTGCCTTCCACCTCTTAAAAGGTCAGGGTTAATAACGCTTCCCACAGCTGTGTGTGCAGTGCCGCCACTCACTTCATCTCCTCTGCAAGGCTGGAGTCACTCAGTCTGTCAGCAGTTCGGTTCAAATTTGAAACGGATCATCTTCTTTAGGTGATACCTCAATTCACACGTTCAGCCCAGTAACATAGTATTGTGTGGGGTATGAAAATATGTTTTAAACATAATTGTCATCTTATATTATTTTTTCCCAAAAGATTATGTGGAAATACTACTGACAGAAAAGACTTCTCATTACTTTATTTAGCAAAATAGGAGATGGAAGTACAATTCCTTATGGCATGACCAGCCTTTGGATAATGCTGTAATTATAATGAGCTACATTTTCCCTTTGAACTGCCCTTTGTAAATTGTAGCGTACAGTTCTGGAAGCACACAATACACTGTCTTTACGTTATTTTTACAAAAGAAGGTAAAAGAATCAAAAAAGCAAAGCAAAAAGAAGGAACAAGAAATAAGCATCATGAACAAGAAAAAAGCCAGGCTTTCAGTACTGTGTTTGGGGTTTCCAACTGATTTCAGTAACACAGAAACATTATGTTGTCTTATGACCATGTTTTCTCAGATGTACTGTGATGGGAAAGTAGATAGTTCCTTTCTAAGGAAACAGTTATCTTCTAATATCCATAAACAAAGTTTGCTTTCTAAAGTTTTCCTCTAAAATAGCTGATATTAACCTCTGTCAGCATCAAGATAAATGGGACTAATCTTATCTAATATACGAATTCTTTTGTTCCTATTAATTTCAATCTAGCCAATCTACAAGGTTACAGGAAATCTATTTTCTGTTGCTTTTCAATATTGATTAGTAATTATTTTGAAGGGTATAACGGAATGGGAAATCAGTAACTAAATCTTAATTCTATCCGTTAATCTTGGGGCATCTGTCTCAAGATAGGTGATTTTCAAGTTCTTGCCTGCTGTATTTTTTGAGCTCATGCATATGGTGATTAAATTAATACCTGATGACACTTTCTCAGCCAGTGGATCAAATTATAAACTCAGAATTGTCATTAAATTTATACAACAAATATGCAAGATTACCTGACTGTATCACATCAGCTTCTATTATAAAAATAGAATAATAACTTGAATCAGGGATACTCAAGGCATCAGGAAGTACTGATTATAGAGCATATGTCTGTGCCTTTATGGGTTTCTGCAAACTCAATAAATGAGTATAGTCACCAGGGAATTAATTCTATTAAGTTAAAAATTATGAGACTCAGTCAATATGCAGAAGGTACATTCAGCAGCTAGAGAGACTGCAACAAAAGATCCCTGAAGTTTTCAGTCTTTTGACTGATAGCATGATGTACAACCTGATACTCACGTATTTATCATACTAGATATTAATCTGATTTCATAACTACTGACAAATTAATTATGAAGGCTCAGAGTAGCCAAGAAATATAGTCTAGATGGAAGACAGAGTAAAATGCACCCAAACACCTATTCTGGGAGGAACTAGAGTTTGGCAAGGGATGGAAAAGCTTTCTTACATAAAAAAAAACTTGAAAGAAAAATGTTATTCAGCAGTTGAACACTGACACATCAGGATGGGGGTAGAGATCCACACTTAAATAACAATGTGCTAACAAGACTGAAGGGTATGTAATGCGAAAAAACTGATGACAGTACCAGGCACTTCGTATATGGGAAGGCTTTTTTTTGGTGCATTCTCAGTCATTTATGCACATCTGGGTGGGTTTTTTCTACTATTTAACTGGCAAAATCCTCAGCTACAGGAGAAGGATATTTTGGTAGTTCAGAGAGACCAGTCCAAACCTGGAAGCCCCCCATGTGAGGCTCTGCAGGCAGCTAAGCATGCACAAGCAACCAATCATAATTGGACCTTTTTCAATCTCCTGTATTGACTTCTATCACATTTCAGTAGTGAGTTTTGTGATATCAAAACTTGCAAAAACTGCCTGGCAGTTATAAATGTCATTTTATAGCATTTACATAAGAAACAGCACTGGAAGACCATTTCAGCACTTGGGTATTCTGGCTGAAATAATCAGTAGCAACTTGTTTTGGCTTGTAGTTAAAAGACTCATGTCTGACCCTCTGGATATTATATTACATTATAAACCACAGTGGTGGTTCTATCAGAAGTTAAACTTTGAAAATTCATATTAAAGAAAAATAAGAGAGGCAGATTAAACATCTGCCAAACAGTTTATTAGTGACGTGGGGTGCAAAGCTGAAGAGGGAGTAGATTTGAATGATATAATTTCAAGAGAACACATTTAAGAAGTGACTGCACAGCCTAAATGGGGCAAATGTGGTAAAATAAATGAGCTAAATTATCACTCTACTACACATATTAAGTATAAATGATGTCCTGTAATACACCATGTATTTTTAATGACTGTCCTCTGGACAGCCATAATGGTTTCATAACAGATGTAGCTTATTTGAAGAATTTATTAAGGAAGAGAGAAAATATCTGACCTTCGTTTAGCTAATATGAAAATAACATTTCATATGGAAAGTACAACCAAAGTTGCTTTACTTATTTTGGATTACAAAGAGGAATGGTTAAGAGATGCAGCAATTCAAGGAAGGCAAAGCTATTCCACTGTGGTAGAGACAAACGTGCCTATGGAGCAGCTCCTCGCGGAGCCACCCGAGCTGGTGTGGTGAGTTATCTCCAGGGCCAGAAGCACCAGGGCTGCATCAGTGGTGTGCTTTGACTAATCACCTTCTCAGGGAGGCAGAACTAATTACCTTGGCTTGAGCCCAGATGGATATTGTTTCCAGGGCTCAAGCTACCAGCTCCACATGGTGCAGCGCAGTGGGCTGGGTAGACTTTTGTATCTGCTTGATTGTCTGTATCATGGCATTGCTTGAGCTAGATAAGCATATCCTACTTGATAACTGGTGGAAATGCCACAGAAACAAGGGTGCTGAGAATATCAAGATATTATTTGTGGAATAGAGAAATATGTATTTACGATAGCTGCAAGTTTAAGTTAGTCAACAGGTATAGCCATAAGCACGTTTTCTCTATGACTGATTATAATTCAGATTAAATATGAACTATAGCTTTTTTTATAGAACCTTATCAACATTAAAATAGATCACTTGAAAATATTTTTGCCCTCCAGCACCATATTTGGTAAACACACTTCCTCCTGGAAAGCAAATAAAATTACATTAATAATCTGTACACTGGAGAATTTCTACTTAAGGTTCAATTTCTTCTTTTGCATTGAGATATTCAGTCTGGGTTTTAAATTGATTTAATCTTTTTGTTAAACACAAAAATATTCTAGCCTTGAGGAACATTCTAAGAGTGAAAAGTATTTAGATCCATGCTTTATAACTTGGTTGCCAAAATGCCCTACAGCTAGCAAATATTGACAAGGAGTACTTAGGTTCAGGAACCGCAGAAGTCAAACAGTAACTGAACATTAGTCTTAGAGGACAACCTATCAAATACATTTATGCCAACACTGTAACACAACTGGAGTAATCTCTGAAATTTTAGTGTGGTCAGAAAACCTGTGTTACAAACATAGAACTGGGAAGACTTCATTCTCTGACACAGTTGTGCTGATCTTTGAGCGGAAACTGCAGTTATTGACTTGAACATACAAAGTGTTTTTAAGAACTAGAGGAATGAAGCAGGAGACTTTCCAAATTTTGTTTACAGGTTAAAGTCATTCAGCAAGTTCACTGACAGTTTTGCTTTTGATAGGAAAATAGGACTAGATTGAAAACACAATAACTTGAAACCAACAATGGCAAAGTGATCCTTAACAAAGAAGCAACAAAGTTCTCACAGGAAAGCAGGCTGTCTTTTCACAATGTTTTAGATTTTCAGAGGCTGAACACAAATCTATCTGATTTAAGAAGAAAATCTATTTAAAGGAGAACTGCATTGGTTTCCTTACCTCTTTTGTTTGAGCCTATCATACTTCTCTGTCTTTCTCATCCTCTATTTCTACAGACTTTTGTTAAGTGTTTATATCTAACACAGTCCTATTATAAAATGGTCAATACCATCATAGTTTCAAATAATACATTTGGAACTCCAGAATTCTGCCTGGTTCCACATGCAAGTTCAGTTTGAATGACATGTTTAAATTCTATCATCTTTCTGAACAGTATCAGATCTGAGTATCCGCCTTGAAGCCTAGCTTCAGTGAACTTAAGGCACTTGCCTTAAAGTACCCCGGCAAGGGCTTTCCTGAAGTAGCTCATGGCCTTGGGACATCACTGGGTGCCTGCGCTGCCAGAAGAGAGGGGCACGGTGCATCCTGTGCACATCTCTTGGGCTTTTCATGCCCCGTGCCTGGCAACAACTCCGTCCCTTCATTCCTTTGCCTACATCCCCTGTTTGACCCAGGGTAGGTACAGGCTTCCCCCAGAAAGGGAACCATTCCAACAGATCTCCATCATCCCCTTTTTCCCTTCTCTTCTCTCCCGTTGACAAGTTACTGAAAGCCCCACAGGTGGGCAATGCTAAGGCACTCAGTCACACAGCAACTTAACCTTTCCTTCCAGTGCTGGTGAGGAACAGGTCCTTGTGCGCAGACCTACCACAATTCACCACTTCAACATCTCTAGCTGAAAGTGGTATTGTCACCTGCAGTAAATAGCTCCTGACATGATTTAATGAAGCATAACAATCAGGAACTAGAATGTTAATTATTAAGCATTATTTTAAACATTAAACTATTAAACAATGAAGTTCTCTGAATATTTAAATCTTATCCAGATTTTTTAAAAACTGAAAATGAACAGGAAACTTTCAGCATGAAAAATTTACATCCTTTAAACAGGAGAAAGAAACTGGGAGCAGGACATCAGGGACACCTCCACGTTATAAATATTTCAGAACACATTTATAAAGGAAAAAATACTGTGCTATTCTCATATCATCTCAGGTAAATACAATCTCCGATACCAATCTTGGTAAAGAATCAGAAACATCAGTCAGTTTGAGAAAAATACCCAAGTGACACTGAAAAGTATAATGCTAGAAATGTTTCAGTTCTGTCCATACTGTGAGCCCATCTTTGTTTCCATTCATGGGATGAGGCCAGCAGAAATACAAACTGGGAGATTTCCACCATAATTTAGAGCCCATCAGCTGCAGAAGTGACAGTCACCATTAGTTACAGCTATATAGGAGTGACAAACATTTTTATTGCCAGTTTCACTTGTCTGAAACATAAAAAGCTCATTATTCTGAAAACTGCATTCTTACGTTATCCTGTAGGCAAAGTCAATACCAGGAGAACTGTCACACACATGCTGTACTGGGCAATATCACATTTGTAATCAGCAAAAATTCTCCTCTTCTTTTAATCTTGACTCTATCTTTTAATTGCTTTTTCACCACCTTCTCAGTTAAGAGAAAAATGACATTTTAATAGAATTTTATACTGACTGAATTAAAATTTTCAAGGTAATGTTTAATGAGGCATAGGGCTCCTGGCCACACTGCCTTCATTTTAATGATAATCTCATAATTTAAAAAAAATTACTATCACTCTATTACAAACTTCCCTGAAGGTTGGGGTATACCAGGACAAATGAAGCAAGCAAGCAAAGAAACAAATACATGCCCTACTTCTAGGCTTGGGGAGTTTAAGTCTGAAAAATCAATGAGTAGCTTTGACAAGTTTTAACGCAGTGAGAGATGTAATTGTCATTATTCTCTTTGGGAATAAATCAGAAAGTTTTGACACCAGCAGTCATACCACCAATCCTTCTTTGTGCCTTAATATTTATTTACTTTTTTTGATCGCTGGGATAGTCTTCAAAGACAGATATCTCATTTTTATGAAAGGCATTTTTATGAAAGCAGCTCTGCTCACAGTTGGAAACAGGAAAACCTGGGATTTACTTTTCGGTTCTCTTCTCCCCAGCTGCTGAATTTTTCATTTGAAGCAATTAAGAAAAAAACATATTGACAAAGAGAATGCTGTTTAAGCTAAAAAAAAAATAATCAGAAAACATTCTATAGTCATCTTTATGTGTGTTTAGACTGCAATGCAATGCACTAATTCAAGAGCTTTCTGTTCTGTATTCATTTTTTACCTTATTTGCTATTTATTAATCAACTCTGCCATGCACTCCTGAAAGTGAAGGATTAGAGAGAGAGCTGAAGAAAAGAAAGTTCAAGGGAGCGTAGCCTTTGTATAGTTTTGCTCTGGCAAGAATAAATGCATAAAAGTATTCACTGAAAGCAGTCATGACCGAGCCAGGCTTCTATGGTATCTTGTTTTCCTCAGTTCCACTCAGAATAACAAGCGACCCTCAGCCCTGTCAGTGGCTGAATATCCAAGTAAAACACCAAACCTTGATCTCTCTGAACCTGCCAGCAACCCATGGAATCTTCTTCTATAAAAACTGAAAGAGATATCTGCAAGAAAATACATAATACTGTGTAACATGCACCCTCCTTTGTCTTCTTGAATCTGTAATTTGTTGGGTATTTTTTAAATGTCTGTCCCCTGTACGGTCTCCAGTGTCTTTAATTACACTGACTAGATTCTCCCCTCATACCTGGCAGATAGCACTAATTGCCAGACACCACAGGAGGGGTAAGACACAGCGAAGGAAAGCATGGCTCTGCTGCTAGGAAAAGCTGACATGGAGATAGTATTTTTGACTCTTAGAAACCTAATGTGCTGTACGTTGGAAAAAAAAAATATATATACATTGACTTTTAGAAGCCTGCATTCATTCTGCGTACACAGTCAGAAAGGCTGGAAAGAATTGATTATGGCAGCTTTATTTGGTTTTTTATCTGTGCATATGGTTCCTTCTGAGCTGTTAGGACACCTGGCTGCAATAACACCTTCAATCTCTTCAGTCGAATGTGCATGTATCTCTGCTTTTACCTTTCTAACAAATAAATAGAAGCAAGTTGCAAATCCATTTCCAGTAGTGTGGTTGTATTCTCCAACTATTCACATAGTTCTAAAATGTGTTTATTTTAAATTTCAGAATGCCTTGCCTACCATAGAAGAGTTTTATAAACTCTTGTCTGGAGGCTTACAGACATGAGGTATATTTTTACAGTGCTATTGCTACTTACTTAATATTATTTTTACTATTTGTTATTGGGATTGCAAAAACCAAACTAACAAACAGTCTTACATATGAAACACCTACAAGTCTTAGAATTAGAAGTGAAGTAGAACATCCAAATAATCTTCTCAAACATCTGGATTTTATGTCAGCAAATCTTAATTTACGTTTACCTTCTTAATTTACATTTACTCAGGATAGGAAAGAATTCTTTCCTATCCTGAGTAGATGATCTAAATTTCAGATACATATAAAAAATATTCTTTGGGGCTCACTGATTTGCTGCAAATGTTCTTCACAGGATATAAAGCTGAAAATTTAAGAATAAAGAGACACCGGAACCAAATAGTATTCACTGTGCTGTCTGCCAAAATTCTATCATCTCAATAGAGTCCAGAGAGTAGTCAGCTGAGGCTGAAAATCAGATAAAGTATGTAATATAATCCAACAGATTACGTTTGTGGCAATCATGAAATATTTTCCATTTATGTATCTGCCAATGCTTTAAAAAGGTATATGTGATTTGCCACATTTTCTAGAACCAGAAAACCCAGAAATCAAGCCACATTTTCAAAGAACATTCAAGACAGTCAGAAGGAAATGTGTAGTTCTAGAAAATGGTAGGATTTTTTAAACTAATTATGCTATTCTTCTAGTACGTAGACACATTCTGAAAGTCTTTAAAAGCAATTTATGCAATGAAATGGTTTAAAACTACACGTAATTTCAATTTAAAAGCATAAAAATTTATTTCTTTAATTTACTTCTTCATGTAGGCATATATATTTAATTTTTTTACCTACATTAATTTCAAATTGTGGGATCATTATAATTATTTCCAATTCTTTTTCCCAATAGTTGTTCTTAAAACATGGAAAACAATGAGAGACAGCAAGCAAAACAAAAAATGTTATTCTAAAGAAGGCAGGGATTCTGAAAGACCACAGGATTTTCAGAAGTCAAAACCTGCAGAGTATACAAGACGAGACAATTCAGAGCATCTGTGAAACGACAAATATAAATGAGAGAGTCGACAGTAACATAAAAAAAAAGCAGACAGAAAACTGAAAAGTCATCAGTCTTTTAGATTTAAGAATAGCTAAGAAGAGTGTTCAAAAAACCCAAAAAATCTTACTTGCAATATTATTTTGAGAAGACAATAGCTCTGTCAAAAAAGAACAGAAAAAAACCCACAATTTCAGTCTGACAATCAGTTGGAATCCATGGAAATCATGTTCTTTTTACGGACAAAGCATTAGAAGGCTGGAGGAGCATCAGAGGAATATCACACGCTTGCCTGTGGTTTTCCTCTTCCATAATTACGTGCTTATTGCCACTGTTGTACAGGCTGCTGGACTGGATTGGACCCTTAATCCATACAGCCATTCACACATTATGGTCTTCGTCAGTGACCAGCTTTTGTTCTGTCTATAATGCCATCATCAAGACACCAACTGAGCTGAACATAAGCAGCAGCTCTGTCGCCTCAGTTGGAGAAGAGCTCCCCTCCCGTAAAGGAGTTTGGTTTCCAGATACTGGCTTTGAAAAGCTTTCAATAGATCATTTTCCTCTTTTCTTCCTTTCAGAAAAAGTAAGGAAATGTTGTAGAAGTTGATGTGCAATAATTATTTGTTCACTGAATCCATGCTTTTCCTCTTTAAGAATGAGAACAGTATTATGTTTAAATCAGTGCATTGAGATTACTATTACATATATGTTCATGATTCATAAACCACTGAAAAATGTTAGAGGTTGAACTGCCCTGATTATTAAGGTACTCATAAATCAAAGTAGTCTACAAATGCACACACACTTAGTGACATTGGTTCAGACGGAAAACTGCAACTTGTTCAGTTGTAACTCAGATCTGTTTAATTATATTCCTATGTCCCTTTTCTGCAGCTGGTATGTGATTGACATTTCTTCATTTTCGGCCAACCATGAACTAACTAGTGTCATTATTTTTGCATGCTTATTAATCATATATCATAACAAAATAATTCATTCCAAGCAGATCATAACAAATGAGGAATATATAATGTTGATGTTCTCTGTTAAAGAGCAACAGTTGTTACAGTATTTGAAATTCTCATTACAGTTGACCCCTATGCAATACATACGTATAGCCTATCACAGGCTCAATTATGGTATTTTGTGTGTGTATCTGCCTAGAGTAGATGGGACAGCAAATAACATTTTATTTTCCAGGGATTTATACTTAGATGCTGCTAGAGCATGACTGTACCGATGATTGCTACCTCATGAGTATGCATTATGGAATATCCAGATTTTCACCTATTTAGAAGGAGGCAGGGAAGAAGCACTGAATATGGTTATGTAATGGGCTTTCAATTGAGGTAGTTAAGAACAAAAAGACGACTTTCCAAACAGTAGTCATGTCTATTGCCTCCACTGGATTAGTGGCACTATCTATGCTTTTTAATGCACTTGTCATCCAGGATAAATGGAGATGGATGGTAACTATTAATCTATTTTTTCACACTTTGTGGTACAGTGCCTTTCTGCTGGTAAATGTTATTGCGTAAAAAGGTGACATTCATCAGCTATATTGTTCATTGGTTCAAACCATATGTTGATGAATATTAGTGTAGTGCTACTGACTTAAAACAGAAGAGCATAAGAGGTCTTTGGGTCACTGTGTCAAACCTCTGTAATCACAGTTGTTAATGTAAATGGCATTAAATCCAGAAAGTTCTTGGCTTCTTGACAAGCCATAGAAATATCCAATTATACTAAACCACTTACATACAAAAGACCAAAAGCCTCAAAACATATAATACACCTCGGAAAAAGAGAAAACAAACAGTATTACAAATATCCTGGAATCCTTCAGTATCAGAAAATTTGCTACGTGCTAAAAATGGTTAGCATTAGCCCAAATGGTCTGGACTTTTCCAGGAAGCTAACCGCACCCTGTGCTTCAGAGCAAGGACTCATGTCCCTGGGGATGCCACTTCACTCAATGTGTACAAAAGGCTCCTTTTCATGCTCAGATCTCAATGACAGTTACTGAATTTGATGGAATTTTGGGTTAGTCAGAATACTAATACTAGAATTTTTACCTGAAATATACAGTTTTACCTAAACTTACAGTCACCAAATTACTGCAGAAATGCATTGACAGATGATGCCAAAATGCTGAGAAGCCAATTACATCATTTAGTGGAGTATACGCAATTTAAGTGTTTAACAGCCACAGGGAAGAAGTAGGACTCAGGAGAGTTTTACATGAAATGATTGTAAACAGATCATTATAAATAGTCAAATTCCTGTAGGGTCCAGCAATGAGATGGCAGTAGTTGAAAGAAAATTGGCACGAGTCTCTCTATCAGCAGTGAAGTAGCATTACCCATGTGTTCTGCTTTTAATTGGTTAAAAATGTTTACATGCAGACTTGCATACATGCACGTCAGGATCTTCACAATACTGTTAGCAGAAATTTACTACTGTGCATGTTTGGTATGTTCCCGTATAATTCAATTTATTTCATAAGGTGAATTCTTTAAGAAGCTCTGCTTACTGAGGTGTAAAATGATCATAGCATTTCATGTGTTTGTGACAGGTTTGAGATACTGCTCCTCTCCTCCCACACAGCTTTTTAATAAAAGTGCTGCCAGTTTGCTGACCTTCCCCTCTTCAAGGTTAATGGTTTGTTATCTATATATTACTTTCCATGATACAGCTTGGGTTATGAACTCCAAAATTGTCTTCTGTGGACTCTCTCTTCACTTCGTTTTAGGCTCAGAGAAAAGCACATTTCCTAGTAACTGAGGCAGATTTCACAACAGGAGAAAGGACTACAGAAATGAAAGGAGATACTGCTGACTTTAGAAACTTGGCATTTTGTTCTATAAGACAACATACAATTATTTCAGTTGGTCGATGTTGTGGAAAAACTACTGTCATGTTCTCTAGTAAAGCTGAATGTCTACATTACTGCAATCTACGAAACACTGACTCAACTCATTTTTTCTTGCATATAGAGAAGAAGTCATATTAGAGGCATATTAGCCTCTAGGCTAAAGATGCTGCAGAGAGACAACAATTAGTGACTTTGCATTATTGTAAAGTTTTAGAAACACATTAATAGGCAGAAAATTTATAACATGCAGTCTTTGTTATCGTTATGGAACATCTGTTACTTAAGAGCCAATGCTGCAATAAACCATGCCCTAGTATTTTATAATCCTGTCACAGTGTAAGAGGGGAAAGTAGAGATGATATTAAATTTGATCTTGAGAAGTAGCAGACATATTTGCATCTCACTGAGCACAGCACAAGCAGAAGGTGTTCAGCAACACCTTGCAGTTTTCATATACTTTAATGATCTGTCACATAATTCTGTACCAGTTGGTCCTTTCCACCCTTTAAACTTTGAGAGTGAATTTTGTAAGAACCCAGTGACAAGACTCCAGCAGGTCATTATAACTCTGTACCCAGGAAATACATATTTGGCTTCAAGCTTTGGGAAATATCAGAGTATCTACACTGTCAGAAAATACAACTTCACCACTTCAACTGTACTTTCAGTCATAAAAGTAGCCATAGGAGTCTCTCATCCAGTCTAACTGTTGTTTGCTACAGATAATTTAATTTACATGATGCCATTTCAAAAGGAATGTAAAAATCAGACAACAATGCAAGCAAAGCTTTCTTGGCATATTTGTGGTGCCTTTGCATATACAGTATTGCAAACTGCTTAATTAGTTTAATTTTGTATAAAGCCTCTATTGTGTTTCTTTTTTTTAAGGCTTTTTCAGTGATACATGGCAGTATATTTCAGAATTACAAGCCATAATGACCCTTACCGCTTTATCAACAGAGATAGCAAAGGCCAGATCTTTACTTACGGTTTACCAAGAACAATTCTATTATTGCCATTCAGAAACTGCTGAAATTATGCCAGCTTATTCCAACAAGGAATATTCACAACTTTTTTTTTTTTCCAAATTGTAAAGGGATTGCTAATTTTTCATCTATTTCACAAATCCACCCTCCATACATCCTTCTCCCATTTAAGTACTTCACCAGTACATTATACTGTGCATCAGAGCACTAACCATGTGGAACTCACTTTTCGTTTCCATTCTCTAAGACTGAGTTATTCAATGGCTGTGATGTACTACTACTTTTTTGTCTACCGAGATCATTATAAAAATCTCTAGGTACAGCCATCTGTGCAACATCTTCAAGCTATCTCAGTCCAATTTTATCCAACATTTTAAAGAAAAAGAGCAGACTTTTCTGTGTTTCCAGGGGATTGTTATTCCTCTTTCTCTTAACACTTTTTTCTTACTTACATTTATTTTCCACTCTTTTACATGGTGCATTGTAATTGCACATTTAAACCAACGAAATCACGGATATACCATACATTGAGAGAAAGAAAATGTCTAGTTGTAGCATTTTCCGTATTTTGTCAAATTTGTTATGGAAACACACAGCCAACTTTGAAAATACATTTCTGTTAACACCTGAACTGTCAAAAGTAATCTAGAAATTATGTTTTAAAATATAAGTGGTTCATCACAACACCATAGTTGTCTTATTGGTTCTTATTTAGTGTTTTCTGTTTAATTACCAGCTACCTATAGACAGAAAATAATCTTTTTCCTATCAAACGTAAACTCAAGTCCTGCAATGTTTTGGTTTACTTTGTGTAAGTCTTGTTTTCTCAATTATCTAAGTTAGTCACAGCAACCAAATCCACGGTTTCTGTATCACTAGCAAGTAATATGGGTCTGATTTCATTTACTGGAAGAGACAAAGATCATTGGGAGCATGCCAAGCTTAGACCAACAGCACTATCAACATCAGCACAGGTTCGAATAAAGGTGCCAAAGTAAACAAACACACAAAAGTGGCACTCAGCTTCCATTTCTGTTCAGTGAAAGGACTTTCAAAATAGCCAAGTTAGAAACATCTTTGAGTGAGTGACTCTACTTCTTGAAAAACAGGCCTTGTTAACAGGTCTCAGACTGGAGACTCAATTCCTAAGGCAAAGCTTTAAAGCATCCAAGGTTTTGTAACACAGTTCAGAAAGTGACAGTTTCAAGCTGTCCTCCTTAAGTGAAAGATGCACTGAATTAAGCAAAACTTCCAGAAGTGATGAATCTGATCGTGATACGCTAAAACACCAGCGCGGAAGCATCAGTGATCTGTTATGAAATACATCTTATAAAGAGATTTAAATCTTTAGGGTTAAAGAGAAAACAGAGTGCTGCAGCATTTCCATCAGAGGAAATCAGGATTGTAAAACTATCAATTCTTTTACCACTATGCAAAATTCCTTTCATTATCTAAATTAAAACTGCACTGTGTTTATTGAATTTAGAGATTAGCTTGCTGTTATACATAGTAGCCTTACTTTGATGTCTCAGGATTAATATTCATGAAGTTTCAGACTATTAACTACACGTGTAATATCTGACAAAAAAAAAGGTATCTTACAGACCACAATTATTGTAGGATGCTTTCAGTTCTGATTTTATCTTTCATTTTGCTGGGGATTCCCACAGAGTTTTCACACTGTCAATGTTTTAAGGTTGGTTCTGGCAGGTTTGTGATATTGATGGAGGTGGCTAAAATTTAGACATTCAAATCCAAAGGACATTTTTCAATTTCTTTCTCATTTTAAATAGTTTTACATGACTGATAACTTTCCAATTCATTTGCCTGAAATGTTATCTGAACTATCAGCAGAATTGGAAGTCACCAGAAACTGTTCATTCCTCAATCAGTTCAGCCCAGAATATTTCACAACAGTACACACACTACTGGCCAATATTGACACCGGTCAATTTTCAAAGAGTCTCAAAGATGTGAAACTTTTGTAAACTATAACAAAAAAATCACAATTCACAAAAAAAAAAATTGCCTTTATTTTCCTCATGTTGCACCAGTGCTTTGAAAGTAATATCAATTACTTGACTTAAACAGAAAAATAACAGCAGAAAAATCAAGTACTACATGAGGAAAAGTCTAGCACCACCAGATAACACCAGTTACACCGTTAGCTCATATTATGCTTAGTTTCAGCTGGCACAGTGACTATATGAGCACTGTAAGAACTATAATTCAGAGAGTCATGCACAATAAGCAAACAGTTTAGTGTATTGCTTTCTCCAATTAGCTGCTTGTGGGAGAGAACAGTTCTTGAAGGCAGCTGAAGGCTGCCTGGGAACATCAGCTCTTGGCTGCAGGCTTTCTTGGGCTGGTTTGTGAAACTTCTTATAATCAAATTCCAACCACAGAACTGTGTAAGATCTCAGTGGAACAGCTAAGATCTGATAAATCAAGAATGTGATAAACTTAAATAAGATACGAAGCTAAAGACAATATAAACAATGATTTCCAAGTACATCAAGGGAAGGCCATCAACCATAAGAGTTCTGAGAGATCCAAATGCATGGTGACAATCTGTGGGATGAGTAACAGAACAACAACAACAACAAAGTTAATGTGGAGAGAATCTCACGATTAAGAGAGATGCGCCTCACAAGTAGCCATAAACACAAGAAATCCTAAGCTGCTACTTTTTTCAGAATTCAAGTTAAAACTCAAAACCAAAAATCATGCATTACTCGTATGGTAATTATGGTACAAGTTAGCTGCTGTGCAGAGAGCACTACCCACCTGTGCCTCTGTGATGCTGCTTAAAAGCTTCTACCTCTTTCCCATAGTGCAGGAGAGAAAGTCATAAACTGCACAGCAATAGCAACAAAATGCAATAACAAAAGCAAATGTCAGAATTTGAATTGCAAACTACTGATGAGCCTTGACTGCTAAAACTAAATCCAGATTTGAACATTAAATGTTTGAAGTTGCTCTTCTGGGGCTAGAGGCTGCTTTTGCTCAACCCTTTAATGAACTGCTAGGCAGTACAGGGAGAGTAGGCGCTGGTAGGGATGGAGAATCACTGCACAGTAACTCTCAGCATAAGTTCACAGGATTCATGGGAAAGATTTACTTCTTAAATAGAGAATACATATCAAATTACTTCTTACATAATAAAGAATAATTTTTCTAATAGAGTTGTGGTGCAGCAACATAACTTTCTAAAATAGAGACTCCTGAAAACAAAGGAGTCTCTGTTTTAGACCTCACTGTGTGAGCCCTAATTCCCACTCAAATCTTTGGATTTAGAAAAATATAGAATTAATCTTTTGAAAGGTACTGAATTTAAAATTTTGGAGCTTTAGTTTTGCTGTCTTTCAAATTAAGTTTCAGTTTAGCTCTCAATGTAAAAGCTTAACTGAGAATGAAACAAATGCCATTTTTCAGTCCTACAATTATTCCCTGAAAGCTTGATGAGGAGAAAGACTTAAAACGCCCAGACACAAAACAATGAAATATTAACTGCTAATAGCAGTTATTTCCATCTAAAAATATTGGTACTAAATTATTTCAATACACGTGTACTCACACCTGAAAGAACTCAAAAGCCACAGACTATGAACCCAGAAAAGATAATGGACAAAGCAGCTCTCTGTTATTAGCTACTGCTGTATTTTTAGGCTGTTTTATTCTAATAAACATAAGAATCTATTTACATGCATATGGTAATAGGTAACATTTTTTATCTCATGCTAATTTGTAAAACAAACTTCAAGATCCTACATTAAGGAGCTTAGCTAAGCTGATGTTTTATGTGACTGATTTTTTGCAAAATATATTACAAACTTTCTAGGGAGGAGTGCTTTTATAGTTCAGCTTTTAGCATTATCAGAAGAATATCAGATAAGTTGTATTTCTGGCACTTTGGGTTCTAGGTATTTCTACTTTTAAGATAAAATGACTGTGAAGAGTTGAATTCTACTGAATAAATAAATAATGTAAATAAAATAAGTAAATAAATAATGTAAAAAGAAATAGGCAAGGAGGTTATAAGAGCAGAAAACTTCAATGGAGAACATCTAAAGCAATGAGTGCCTGTTGACCTGAGCCATTTTTCTGAGTACAGCTATAGGAAAGCTGAAACTCAAAGCACCCCATATACTCCGTGTAATGAGCTCAGTGAAGTCCAACTAACTCAGTGCTGTACCTGATCAAAAGCTATTTACGTGCATTTTATAATGCTGATCCTTTACTAATAAAGCCTGTAAAAATCTATGACAGATTCAAGATTCTTACTTTGATCATTTGTCCCTTTCTTCACGTCAGAAATGACAAGAGGTATCCCTGTATCACATAATCTCATGCTGCGCATAAAAACGTAATGCTGACTCTGCAAGATCTACTGTAGGCCCAGGATCAGGATTGTTACACTCAGCATAGGCCTGAAAATAACCTATGGAGAAATCTAGTCTTTGCTCAGGAAAACTAGTTTTCTGATAAAGGTTACCATTTCAGTGATCGGAACTCAGGGATTAGAATCTACTGGTCCTTAGGTTTTTAAAAGAAAACTACAAATTATTTTATCAGGGCATTCTGTTCTCAAGGAATAATGCTTGAGAGATTAAGAAGCATCTCTTAAGAATTAGTGTAGATATGTCCCTTGGTCTCCTAAAATTCTGCAAGATTTGCTACAGCTTACTGAGCTTTCTGTTTTATTAATAAAACTTAGGAGAATTTATATAAAACCATGCTCCAAAAGTGAACTCCTGTTTTCAACATTAATATACTGAATTAATGTTCTGTATCAGTTCTCTCCTAAACCATTGGAGACATACAATAAATTTACTTTTAAAAGAAAAAGAGTAACGCTATCAACTTTTTCATGCTGTGTTTCAAGTTGCTGGTAACATCACTAGTAGACTGTCACAGACTGAGCAGTAGATACAAGGATTTATCACTTATCTTTCTTTATTACTGTGAGGAAAGACAAAAAACTGCCAAAACAACCATTTGCCTGGCTTCTACCACCTTCAAGGTCTTCTTTCAGTCCTATTTCAACATTGGCTACTTGAGAGACAGATAGAAGCAAAGTGTTTGGGCCATACAATTAAATTATCTTACAGAACGAAGAAAATGTCTTCATCCCATAAAACGGTAAAGGAAAAAGTACATGTCTAAAACATTCCCCACCAACATAAAATCAAATTGTGACCAACTAGCACAATTGTCTCACACATCAATCAAAATAGATATTTATTCTCTGAAAAAGAAGAGAGATAGAAAGCCAGGAAGCGTTATATCATAGGGAAACATATCTCTACTCAGTAACTGGAGCATACTTGCAAGCTTCAGAATCAAAATTTGACTAATAAGGTCTGAGTCACTGGAGAAATTTATATGATTAGAAGTATTTAGAGAACAAATAGTATCTTGTTAATTCCTGTCTAAATGTCTTCATGACTGATTTGTATGCTGTTGTTCTTGCGGCAGTGCTGTCTTTTGAATTCTTCTTCACACCTCTGATGGGCATACAGGTAGCAACCAATACACTCTCAGTTGTATTTTGTCATGGTAAAAAAGCTATGCGCTTCTATTTCTTCCTTGTGAGACCAAATTTTATTCTTCTGATCATTCCACTGCTCCACATCCATACTGGTTTCAATTAATCTAGTTTGGAAATGAGTGACTATAACTGTCATATACCAGAAGAGGATGCAGTTATGTCTTGTATGAAGGATGTAACACTTCTCAACTGACCCTAGAAATCTGTTGTGAGACATGGCTTGGCGTTTGCCTTTAAGTTGTATCACACTGGTAGATCATAATGATTCCACGATCCAGTACCACATCCAGATTTCTCCTCACCTCATTTCCACAGAGAAGATCCTCCCTATGAGCTGACTTTTATGATCAGAAAAGTCAGCCAGAAGTACAAAGATAAAATATCAATTTACTAATATGTATGCAACTAGGTTAATTAAGCAAACCCGTGCTAGTAGTCTGTTTTCAGTGAGCTATGTTCTTTGTTTAGTTAAATTACCTAATCCAAGTAAATTAGCATGCTTATTAGTACTTGCTATCAACTAGTTGCAACACATCATCTTGTTCAGTAAATTATACCAGAGGGAATACAGCTCGCTGCTGCAATATGATTGTCTGGGAACAATTATTTTTTTTTTATATTAATAGTTCTGAAAGCTCATCCAAAGATTTATATTGTTAACAATATTGTTAGGAGAAAATCTGCCCACTATAAATCATTCTCATATTGCAATAACTAGTGAAAAACAATAATCCATGTAACAACTGCCTCAAAAAAAAAGGGAAAGCAAAACGGACTCCCGTTATAAGCAAACAAAAGACGAAAGTGTCCAGGAGTTAAAAATTACTCACAAAAGAAAATATGGCTCTCAAGGCAGAGACTCAGAGTTAAAATCACAAACTTAAAAACTGTATGATGCAACAGAGAACTGTCTTAAATGTATAGATGTGATTTATACCTTAACAGTCATACAACTTACAAAAATTACGCTTTAATGTTACAGGTTACTTGTTACCAGGCATGAGAGGCAGCTAGTTCTCTCAGAGAAAAATCAATACAGTTTTGCCAATAGTTCACCTTCATCAGTCCATCTTTTTACAGTAATCTCTTTTTTGATTTGTTTGTTTTCTGTCCTTTTATTTCTTCTTGTAATTTAAAAGGAAATTGCCTTTTGAACTTTCATACTTCTAGGTAGAAAAAAAAAATACATGTTTTAAATCTGGTACACTTCACATTTGGACAAGGTTTTGTGTGTGTGTGTGACTGGTCAGTCCAACTACCTTCACATTGTCCGAAGCAAAAAGGAGGAAACCTATATGGCTTCATTTCACCTCAGTTTAAAACAATGTTTGTAAATATAAGACTATTCCAAACTGTAATGTATGTATTTAGAACAACACAGTCTAATTTATCTACATACATAAAGGCATAATTTACCTTCACTATTGCACATAGATTGTTTTTCTGTTATCTATTCCAGAATCTAGGAAATGTTCACTATGCAGGAACATTCAGTTATTTTTAAAACTAACAAAAACACAACGTTCAACCACCAGAAACATAATAACCATCAGAAGTCAAATGTATGCTTCTGAAATATGATTTTAAAAATTGAAAGAAAGTATTTTCCAGTTGCATTTGCTTATTGTTTTTACCTGTACCTCGTTAAATATGTATATAAAGAAAATATCTGTGTTATTGCTGCATCACAAAGCACTATCCATGCCCATCAAATTTAGTTAGCGTTAGAGTCTAAGCCAACACGATAATTTGATGTGACACTGAAGTAGCTGGTGATCTTGATTACATTTAAATCACAGTCAGTACCACTATGCTGCACTTTGCACCCTTTTATCTATGTTGCATATCATTTCATTAACATGGTCTTCAGCCACTGGATAAAAAATTTCTATAGATGTAATAACCCACAAAAGTTTACATTTCATTTACTAGCTTTTCATCACCTTAGTCCTCACTCTACTGTACGATAAAATCAGAACATAATGAGCTGGTTGTACAATAAACCCTTCATTAAATATGAACTCATACAGCTGAAAGAAATATACACAGTAAAAGTTAAAAATAGATGTGCTTTGCCTCCACAGAAGAAAGGTTCGTTCCTCTTCCAAGATATATAGACATTCTCATCCTTGCTTACACAGCGTATGATCTGCCTGTTTAAAGAGGACAGGTAAGCTCTAAGGCAGACAGATTTTCAGGGGCACTTAAGTGGTTCTAAACTGTATGGAAGGACCCCTCATCCCCTCCAGCACAACAAGGACAAAAGTCAAATCAGTTTCTCCATCCATTCAGGCCAGAGAAAACTTCATCTGCATTACGGGTCTGAGTGAAAAACCAACAGAACAATGGGGCAGGGAACTGACTGCATGGATGCTCCTGTTATCACACTATGAGTAAAACCCAAGGGATTTTGTAGTTTAGAGATTCAAAGGTTTCAGAAGTTATCTGGGAGGTGTAGGGGATGGAAGAAGAGAGTCAAACACCTTTAAGCTTGCTTCACAGAAATTCAGGTAAAAATATTGTCAGAAAAAGATGTCTAGCCATGTTTACATGGAGTTATTACAGAAGAATAACTGTAATGCACAGAAATGATTAAAAAAATAAAGATTGGCCAAATTAGCGCAAAAATAAAAACAAAGGAAAACTGGATTGGATAACTGCTAGCTGGAAACACTTGTTAAACTGATTTATTTTATTTTTTTTACTTTTTGCATCTGTAGGAATCTACAACTAAAATAGCTTTTGATATTGCCGCACTCAGAGAGTGGTGGTCAGCGGCTCGATGTCCAAGTGGAGACCTGTCACGAGTGGCGTCCCTCAGGGCTCCGTGTTGGGTCCGGCCCTATTCAACATCTTTGTCGGCGACATGGACAGTGGGATAGAGTGCACCCTCAGCAAGTTTGCCGATGACACCAAGCTGTGTGGTGCCGTCGACACGTTGGAGGGGAGGGATGCCATCCAGAGGGACCTGGACAGACTGGAGAGGTGGGCCCGTGCCAACCTCATGCAGTTCAACCAGGCCAAGTGCAAGGTCCTGCACATGGGATGTGGCAATCCCAGGCACAAATACAGGCTGGGCGGAGAATGGATGGAGAGCAGCCCTGAGGAGAAGGACTTGGGAGTGCTGGTGGACGAGAAGCTCAACATGAGCCAGCAATGCACCCTTGCGGCCCAGAAGGCAACCGCATCCTGGGCTGCATCAAGAGGAGCGTGGCCAGCAGGTCGAGGGAGGTGATTCTCCCCCTCTACTCTGCCCTGGTGAGACCCCACCTGGAGTACTGTGTCCAGTTCTGGAG
>JAAGAY010141228.1:12600-40591 GCA_011801015.1 Ardeotis arabs | reverse complement strand
GAGGGGTGAAGGAAAAAAAAAAAAAAAAAAAAAAAAAGAAGAAAAAGAAAAAAGAAAAGCTACCCTGAGGCACCTTTTTCTGCTCAGCATCATAACAGATCAATGAACTACTGGTCTTGTCTGCTGCAAGCAGGCATCTGCACAGCTCAAGACCAGGCCTCAAAGAGAAGAAAGACATTGCCGTAGACAGAGATGTGTTGGGTGAGGAGTTAGTGCTGCTGAACACCAGCATTATTTAGCAGTCTGAGAGCAGAAGAGACTACAGACTTCCGCTTAGGAGTGCGGAGGGTGCCCTTCACTGCCCACTGGAGTACGAAAGCACAGCGGAAACTCACCTTCTCCAAAATCACATTGCAGCAACTTTGATCAATTGCTGACTTTTAAACCTTTCTGCTAAATTTGATGCAATGCTTTATTTATACAGGCCCGTTCACAGCATTAGTTTCATCCTGTTAAACACGCCATCAGGTCTTCATCTTCCCCTGCGTATGAATCAAGAGGTGACAGCAAATAGATTATAAGCAATAGTGTCCTATTAGACCACGGTTCTTCTGCAGGCACTCAAGCTGAGCAGCTGTCAGGACTAGCATAAAAAAAAATGATAGCACAGAAATCTGATGTAGGTATTACCTACAATGAAATAATTTTTAAAAATTGAAAACCAAGATCAGTGATCTATAAATACTACACTAGCTTTCTGGCAGCTGACCGTAAAGTGTGACTAAAGACCAGTAACAGTCCTGAGAAGGTACATGATAAACCTTCAAAGGGTGTAACGGACACTAGAAATGTTAGAAAAAGCCCATTCCTTCTTAAAACATTAGCTCCTTACTTAAAAACTTCACAAGACCATACTGAAATTACACACCTCATAACGGACAATGTAGGGTTATCTTAAGTAGATGCCTCACACAACCTTTGTTCTAAAAATTCATGGAAGAGAAAACTTTCATCAAGTGTTATTAGACACAAGGATATCCATTGCTGTTCAGCAAGCGCCTGATCAATAAATCACTGGAAATTGAGCAAATGCATCACGGAGGGAGCTCTGCTGCCAGTATTGCGTTCCTTCTTGGCTTTACCTTCAACCTCTGAACATAACTTGACAGCGAGACAAGTATTGACTAATATTCAATACTACTAACACCCCCCAATGCATGTGCCTTTTTGCTTTTTTTACATTTAGCCATATATATTGTACCGTGATGCTATTCCCACAGTCAACTGA
This sequence comes from Ardeotis arabs, assembly GCA_011801015.1. Classification (NCBI taxonomy): domain Eukaryota; kingdom Metazoa; phylum Chordata; class Aves; order Otidiformes; family Otididae; genus Ardeotis; species Ardeotis arabs. The sequence continues at coordinate 39,363 of JAAGAY010141228.1, read as the reverse complement.
ACTTTTGTTACCACTGAAAACTTCTGCAAGGAGATGGAAGAAAAATCAAATGAGATCTTAGTCCTCCAACAGACTGTGCTTAGTCAGGAGGAGTTATACTTAGCTGACAAAGCAAGTAGATGCATCATGTCCTTCATATTAGACCAAAATGGAAATAGTGTAATTGCCCCTGCCCCACATCCCCCTAAGAAAAAAATTTTTTGTTTATATTTGAACATCTGCAAACAGTTTGACTGCAGTGTGGGGCACACGCAGTGTGAACGTGTGTGGCCTTGCCAAAAGCAGGTGTGGCTGAGTCCCCCCGGGTGGCCTCCCATCTCCGACCCAGCACCAAAACCAGCTTCCCCCAGCGCCCCAGCCCACGCTCAGATGGTGGCCAGCCACTGCGTGGGTGTTAGCGCAACCGCTTGGACCTCAGCTCCCACAGCAAGAGCTCTCATGCTTCCACAAGTCTGGGAGTAGGCTCTTTCTCCCACGCCCAGATATCCCCCGGGCCAAACACAAACCTTAGCTAAGCAGCAGGATTGGATTCCCAAACACCAAACTCACGGTTGACCCAGCACCTATGGGGAAGTCACGAAGCTTTTCAAAACAACACATCACATCCGAGCATGCCAGCCCACCCCACACGCAGTCACCAAACTCATCTTCCAGGAGGTGATGCAATGGTGAAGCTTTGTGCGCACTCCAGGAAAGAGTCTGGCCCTTGATCTGTCTTCAGTTTTGTTAAAATAATGGTTTGGTGAAAGCCCAATTAACAGACAAAATAATTCTAGATTGCTTTTCTGTAAAATGTTGTGGTTTGAGTTGGAGCAGGATTAGTCCGGAGCACCACAGCAGCACAACCCTGTGCCAGAGCTCACTTACTCTTAGGTGTCTGTTGTGTAATAGACAGTAATTGTGAGGAAATCAAGTGACATGGCAGAAATTCAGGGTATCAGGCTCCTCATCTACTCCCACAAAAGCCTGCTGAATATCCTTCAACACGATGGGTTAACCTAACAGCTGAGAGGTGTTGCTGCAATATTACAAACTACTTTTCTATAAAGTTCACATAAAGATAAAATACGAGACGTAACACCTCATTCTCACACAAGAAAGATTACTTATGAAATACAGACACAACCTGCTTACACAACCGATGTTTAATTGCAGACTTCTACAAGGTCGACCAGGAATTTAAGTCGGCACTGAGGGAACTGCTCCCTGGCTCAGCACCCAGTACCAAGAAATTAGACTTAACCTCTCTCTCACCTCCTCTGCCCCAACCCAGCATTTGTAATTAGAGAACTGAGAAGACTATTGTTTTAACTAGCAACAAGTTTGAGCATTTAGGGATGAGAAGACACAGCTTCCACTCACTCTTTAATTATTGGTGACCACAGGACCACCCACACAGAGTACAGCATTAGAAACCTCGTTCTGTTCTCTTCAGTACTGAGACTTAGGGCACTGTGGAAGGTTTTACTCAAATAATCTTTTATCTATGTGGCTAACAGTGAGCATGAAATTCTGCAGTAATACTCATGGAGTTGTTTTTTTTTTAAAAAAAAAAAAAATACAGTAGTTAATAGATATAAGCATCTCATTGCATGAGGAATCCTCCTGACTAAGGACAACGCTTGCCTGCTGAGTGGGCACCACCCACTCAAGAAACAACAAGAGGAAGTCAGTTGCATCCTGCAGAACATATTTAATGTAAAGCTCATTACCCCGCTCCATGCCGAACAGCACGGTGGCTTCCTCTGGTGATGCAATAATACAGGCTTTGGTGAACTAACCCTGGTCTACAAGGAGTGAGAAACACGGTTGTGTAAACACAGTCCAGCACGTGTAAATACGTGAGAGCTGTTAGTACCAGAATGAACCAAGACATGGGGCACTTTGGGGGAAAATAAAAGAAAAAAAAATCTCAGACTAATTATTTAACATACCTAAGTACACTTTTAATCACTGAAGCAGTAAAGGAGACTGAATGGTAACTGTGGAGTCACTGCGTATGATAGAGTTACCCGTGCTCACATGAGCCCAGCTGCTCATTTACCTTTCTTCTTATCTTAATAGCCTTTTCATTAACAACTCCTTACAATTTCTACAATCAGACAGTAGAGAGCAACTGCCCACTGCGGTAGCACGCACGGCCAAGTCGCTGATGTGCGCCGCTTCAGCTGGAACGCGCAGCTGAATCGAATGAAGCTGAAGGAATGCTGTTGGGGTACGTGCCACCGCACGCGGGTGTCTAGCTCCTAGTGATATGACTGTCAGAAACCATTCAAGGGCAGGCTTTTTCCATAATTAAAAAAAAAAAAAAGAAAAAGAAAAAAGGGAGGACAAACGCATTTCAATCTGTGTGACTCCACGAGACACTTTCTGGAGGAAAGGGAAGGATTAGGGAAGAGAGAATTACAAAATAGGCAGAAAGCAGAAGCAGTGGTGCATTATGTAAACACTGGCAAACGGGAAGCGAAGGCTTCCTTCCCAGCCACCTCTCTCCTGACAGGTCCCACCAGCAAGCCGTGCAGGCCAGGAGGAAGCAGCCCCATCGCACGACAGCCCGAATGTGCTGGTAGCTGTTCTTACACAGCCCCATCAGGGTTACAGCAGTCGCTGCTTATTTCAAAGGAGGATGCCTGGCAAAATAAAGAAATAACATACACTGTTCTCACCAGCAGGCAGAAAAGCAGAAAATTAAGGAAAATCTGCAATTACTATCATCAGAAAGACTCCTGCATATGTTTTATGCCACTGAACCATTCCTTGGAATAGCTAAAAAGTAAAAATTTATTCTAAACTTAAAAAAAAATATCATTATCAGTTTCACATTCACTTTCCCCAGTTTTGTTGATAGATGATCACTGCATTTCCAGAAACCTATTTTCCATTCCTGAGAATGATTATCAGATACCACCTACCTTGTGTGCAGAGCTCAGACTTTACCACAGACTACACTTGAATGAGACAGATGTCCACATCTGGCACCAAATAACAAGAGGCAGCTTAACTCCTGTTATCCCACAGGCACCCACAAACCATCCAACCTTCCAGCACTGGGCTTTGCTCATTAACGTTGGGTTCCTCAATTATGAGAAACAACTGCAATTCCATAGTATTTTAAAGAATTGTTTAGGAAAGCTAAGGCACTTTAATGCACTGATTAAATCAACATTAACACAAGCCCATTCTTTTATTTCCTTGACATCAAGGCTTCAGCAACTTGACATGTAGTGTCATCAAACGGAGCCACAGAATTCTACGGGAAGCCAGGACAAAAGGCATCCATAACATTCACCACCTCGGCATTCCCAAACAAAACTTGAGGTCTTTTTTTAAAGCCTGGATAGCCTGCCTTCATTCTTTGTGAATTCCTACTGGATGTCCGAGCCACACATTAACTAGCTGTGCTATGGCATGAGAGAAAGGCATTTTTCTTCTGCCTACTGAGTAACTCCAAAGTGTCACAGGAGCAGTTTAACCTTTGTAGCTAACTATTGACAAATACCAGTCTTGCCATTTCCAGCCATCACCGCTGGCTCAAAAATGCAACTTTAGAATCACAGAATCATAGACTTCAGAACAACGTCTTTCCTGTTCCCCCTACCCGCCCTAAATTTTACACCAAGGGCGTAACGTCTGCTTTCATTTACAGGAATATAAGTGGAAGATGGTCAAGATCTAGACTGATAAAAACAAGTATAGAAATTAGCCCATATCAGAAGAGAAACCTAGTGTCCATACATGCTACATAGTTAGATCCTGCTTGCGTCACAGAAAGAAAGAAGCAGATAGTACCTTTGAAATCTATCCCAGATTGGCAAATGTGCCATTCTGGCAGTGATTTCTTGCCATTTCTTTGTACCATTGCTGGTTTTAGTAAGACAACTTAAACACACCCAGGAAGCCTCACTCAATACAGATGCTAATTTTTTCCATGGTCAATGTAAGAAAAAAAAAAAAAAAGTCATCAAAACAAAGTCTTCTTTCTTCAGCTCTTAATGATTTTAATACGCATCATGTGTTGTTTAGAATTACAAAAATTACCACTCGCAGGCTGTGAATGGAGAGGTCCTGCTGCTATGAATTACAGATTCCCATTAAAAGCATCGATGCTTTAGTGCTTGCCAGTCTCCCAGCTATACAAGGCCCTTGTGTTTAAAACACTGTGCATTCCTTAAAATAGGACTCTGCAAATGATCGAAACCATGTCGCATTATAGAATGTTGCAGCCCCTTTAGCCAATTCATTTTTCTTCAATTAAATCTAAATTTAGCAAAAACAGTCTTACAAATTTTGAATTTACCTATTACACCTAAAGCATAGAGCTCTCCTCACAAGGCTTTAGTCTAACATACACACAAAAAAAATTGCCATTGTTAACAGACGGGAATCCTTGCTACCACAGAGCTGCTGCCAAAGCTGAGCCAAAACAAGGGGAAGTCATCCGCTACAGACAGCATCCAGCCTGTGCCCTGCACGCAGGACGCCTGTGACGGGAGCCCACGCCCATCAGCAGCCAAATACAGCCCAGAGGCAGCCTCCCTACCGTGTACAGCCCCGACCCCGCAGAGGATCAGCACGGATCCAAACGGACTGCGTGAAGACATTAACGCTTACGTGATTTTCTGTATCCTGCCTGAACCGCAAGGAAAAAGGCTGTTGGAAACACAAACGAGTTAGAGTAAGGATACAGGTGAACAGTCAAGGAAGCTACAAGTTAGAATGCAAAATACACAAAAAACCAGGCAGACAGGTGCAGGGCGCACAAAATAGTAAGGATGTCATTAGTAGGTGTTGGGTTTCTATGTATGGAATATAGCCACACCAGGAATACTGGTGTGCAACAGCAATCAGCTGGCGATCACCAAAAGCACAACACCCTTCCCCAGCAGCCCTGCCGTCTTAAGCCTCCCTTACGCGAGCAGAAAAAAGGTGACAGACAAGTTAGCAAGGAAACAAGGAAAAAGTAAATTAAAATCAACAGACTCATAGAAATTCTGTGACAGAGGGCGCAGAGTCTTGATTTCAGGAGGAATTAAACGGTGTGCGCCAGCACAAAGATCAGCAGGGCTGTGATTATTCCTGCCAGCCACTTCTCAGAGCTGCTCCTCCCCAGATGTACAAAGGAGGGCATCTGTCCCTGAAGTTCAGTCCCATAAATACAAACAGCAAATAACAAAAGTGACTCCTGGCACTTCAGCTGGAAATAATGGTCTTTGCTCAAACTGCACTAAACACCATAATTAAAACTCATGAGAAGAAACAGATCCCATTCCTCAAAACTGGCCAGTTTCTCAGCCAAATACGAGTCAGAACGCGTCTGCACGGGTTGCACGGAAGAATGAGTTCATTTAGATACTTCCCTTTTGCACCAAAAGATGTCAGTGGGAAAAAAAAAAAAAAAAAAATCCACCTTCTCAATGGCTTTCCAAATTCCTTGTATTTATTTATTTTTTATAAATAAAGAACAGACCAGTCAGTATGGTCCATGCATGGAAAGTCTGAGTCTCAGGGTTTACTGGCACAGTTTGATTATACGGATGCGACTCCACTGATCACACCAGACACGCTGCAGATGTGCCCTCCCGCAAGTAAATGCCAGACCATACGTGTACGAGAGCGCACGCCTTCCATCCGACGGGCTCCTACGGCAAACAGCATGCCACTGGGATTGGCGATGGGGACACCGCAGCTTCCAGTCCTGCAAAGCCACTTCCACTGCCCTGGCTAAGCAGCTAACGATGAGAATGTCGTTTAAGGGACACAGACAAGCATTTCCATGTTCACATCCACATTTGTGGATGCCCAGAGTTACAGTCAGGTTGGAGTTGTGGAAGAACGGGAAGAGGATGGAATGGTACTTTTATAACAAGCAAGGCATGGTCTAAGCTTCTACCCGAGAGCAACTACAGCTCTAAGAAAACTGAAACTCTGTTGTGTATTTCAAGATTTTCAAAAAGAGTCGCTTAAAACACAGATTATTATTTTTTTTTTATACAGAAGCTTCTCCGTTCCACCAGGACAGATTTAACCTTCGCCCAGGGAAGAGGAGGAAGTGAATGAGACAGAATGTGAATGAGACAGAGCTGCTAAGTGCAATGGGAGACTCCTTATCTACCTTATCACACCAAGGCTCAGCGTCTGAAATCAGGATAAACTCTGAATTCTCCAAATTGCATGTAATCTAAGAAACCAAAAGATGGTCTGCGAACATGGTCTGCTCCTGACTTCAAAAAAATTTCAGAGGAATTGTCATTAAAAAAACCCACAAAAAAAAAAAACCACACCAAAAATCAGAATAGGTCTTCAGAAAAAAAACCCCAAAACTCAAAAACAAACCCCAAACCAACTCTGACAGTCAGCAGCCTGTCCTTGCCAGCAATGCAGCAGCAAGCAAGCAACAGGAAAGAGTCAAGAAACAGCTGTCTGCAGACTGCAGATCAGTTGTGCACAATCACAGGCTCTTGAAAGGAGAACAGAATTGTTTAAAATAAATGACTGAATGATAACAGGACAAGAGCCTGGTTGTTCTTGGTATGGCCAAAGGGTTTTTTTTGTTAATTAAATGACTACGAAGAAACTTCATGTAGATTTTTACATTACTGGTTGAACTGTGAAGAGTCTCAAAGAGAAAAGGAAACAATTAAAAAAAAATATTTGAAGTTAAAAGATGCATCAAAACTTGCAGGATTCAACACAGAAAAGATGGAATTACCGAACTCTTCAGAGCATTGCTCGGCAGACATTTAATACATGCAGAGAGCAGTTTAACTACAATTAGAAATCAACAAAAATATAGATCACTACAACAAGTTCCAGAAGAGTGTCTTGAAAAGGTCCAAAGCCAAGGTCTGAAACCTGAAATGACGCCAGTGCTACAGAGGATCCAACAAAGAGCAACAAAGATGTTCAAACAGCGTCACGGATTGATATACAGTGAGAAACTGCAACAAACCTTACAAAAGAAAGGAGCGGATCGAGCTGTTCAAGATTACCAAAGACAAGAAACCTGAATAATCTGCGTTGTTACTTTATTCCAAAGCTCCAGGCATCCAGAAATAAAAGGCAGTAATTTAAGTCCATGAGTTTTGGAGTTTGTGAAAGCAGAGTACAGTCAGAGCTCCTAAAATACCTGGTGGAATACATCTGTTTATAGCTAAGTCAAAGCACAAACATATCTTGAACTTCATTAAAGAATTAATGTCCAACTAAGACGACTGAGACTTCGTACGTACATTTAGCGAACTGATTTTCTCCCCTCTGCAGACAATTTTAAAAATCACTACATGTGCTTCATCACTTCAGGAGATAAGAAGCTCATTTTTGCTGCCTTGCTCCCACGAGGAACCGTTTACAGCCGTATACTTGGGTACGAAGTGCTACTTCTGCAGGTCTGGTGTGACCGGACATCCGCTGCGTAAAGGTGTGCGGAGCTCTGCGGTGTGCGTGGCAGACAGTAAACACAGCCACGATGATAAACCGAAGATCCTGACCTCCAACAGCAGCTTCCAAACTGCTTGTTAAACCACACAAGACAACCGCGTACACAGAAACCCGACAGAGAGAGGTACGGGCTAAGTTCAGACTCTCTCTTTTTAAGCAGTACTAATGAGGTGACGGCAAACTATTGTTTAAAAATAAAGAGGAGGTATTTTTTTCTTCCACCAAATGGATCTAATTTTAATTTTCTTGTGCTCACAAGTTCATCACAGCCCCCATTTCGGCAGGGCAGGAGGCTGCCGCAGGGCAGGGCAGCAGGAAGCAGGGAGGAATGTTTACATTCCACAGCACTGTTCTCACTGGCTTCCATGCCCACTAAAAAGAAACAAATGTCATTATCAACTTTTTTTAAAAAGTGTATACAGGAAGTTTCATTTAGGATTCTGGACATGTGAAGGAACTTCATTTTTTAACTGCTGCGGGGCCAGATTCAAAGGCCACTTTTTGTCAGCACAGATGTTCAGGCAGCTCTTCAGCTTTTGCTTTGGTTTTTGATTTCCAAGACAGAGGATGTCTGCTCAAGATTTTTCCCACATCTCCAGCCAGAAGCCCCTCACGTGGGCACAGCACCCTTCTGCTAACTGAAAACTCACCTTTAAACAAGTAAACACATCCTGACTCCAGTTCTGAACTCACATTTAGTAGGAAGATAATGCAGGTTTTGTTGCCGTTCTAATCCAAGCATCTCTATAAGAGTTCAGGTGCCTCAGGTCACCTGCCTGAGGAGGTGATGGATCTGCACCCACCCGCCAGCATCCTACCAAGAACCACCAACCCTCACGCTTTGGTGAGACCAGACTATTTCGGGAGTCATCTAGTCCTGGAGCCTGTATACACACTAAGAAAGTCAAAATTAAGTCTGGTCTTTGTGGGAATATTACAGACATTTATCGATCTGGTCATAAGTGAAGAGGAAGAAAAAAAATCTTATATAACAACAGAGGACTTTATATAATAATATTTTACAGGATTCCAGGTCCTGTTGCTGGACTCTGAAATTCCCCAAATCATTTTTTTTTTTCCCCAAGCAATTTGTGTTAAAACATGGAATAAAAGCAAGCTTCTGGATTTGGTTTACGGTAGCACATTCACTAATGAGTTGGGCACCGCTTTGTGCCCTCAATCTTGGCCCCTCCCTTCTTACAACTGCATTTCCTTGTTTAAGAACCTTGTTACAAAACAAATCCACATGTTTATAAGCAAATAAACTTTTGATTGCAGCTTGCTCTACAGACAGTCGTTCCCCTAAAAAGAGGCATAGAAGCCCAGTGTTAACAAGCGATCAACAGGCAGTCCCCTCCTTTCCCCAAGGGAGAAATTTGTTGCATATCATGTTTGTTAATCCAGATCAGCAGTCCCCGAAGAGAGGTCAAAATTAACCCCCCCCCCCCCCCGGCTCAGTGATTTATGTTGTGGCAGTGGCCTTGTGTCAAACAACAATATTTCCACCTACAGTTTTATGCACACAGTTGCCTTGCTTAAAACAAACCAAGCGATGCTGCCAGGACTGTTTTCTTCGATACAAGGCTTACACCGTGCACGGCCGGCGGCTGCCAGCACGGGCCCAGCACACGGGGTCGTGGGGAAAGTCATCTCCACGCCGCCACGGCAGCCAGGACAAGGACTTCAACGAGCAAAAACCTCTCCCAGGTTTCAAATTTAATGCAATACAGGGAAGTGGTAAACAACTCTTCCTCTCCATATCTCCCATAGGGGAATTTTGAGTAGGATCCACACTGACAGACAGACCAAAAAGTTTGAGTCCTCTGAACAGACAAATTATCCAGACCATTGTTGTACGGGTCGGTTGGACAGTGGCCCAAACAATAAGCTGTTTTTAGAAAACCAGGGATTCATCCTCTTATGTGGCATGAGGGAGGGATTTAGCCTTAATTTAGCACCATTTAGAAAAGATTACCCTTTAATTGCAATAGGAGTTGGCAGACACGGGCAGCAATGAAAAGCCTTTATCCTGCAAAGCTTCCAGCCAGCCAGCGACAGCTCAATGGCCAGAAGCGGAGAGCCACCCTGGTCTGTCCCCGGCTGGCCACCAGCCTGGGCACGATGGCCACCACAGGGTTGGGCACAACGGCCACCATGGGCTGTCCCCAGCCAGCTGCCAGGCTGGCCATGATGGCCACCACGGGGCTGGGCACCATGGCCGCCCCCGGCCATCCCAGGCACGACGGCCACCGCAGGCGGCTGTGACCCGGCGGGGATGAGGGGAGGCGAGGGGCACCCAGCAGCGCTGCAGCTGCTCGTGCCTCTGCACGGGCACTGGCACCCAGAGGAAGGCACAAACCCCTCATTCATCAGCATGCAAATCAGAAAGAGCCTGCGGTGCTGAGGGGCAGAGAAGCTGCCACCATGCACGGGGAAGAGCCGCAGCCTTGCAACGGGCTCAGACGTAAATAAAACACAGGGTCCAGACCAGCAGTGGCTCTCTCTGGGCCCTGACTGGTTCAGGCAGAGATTATGTATCGGGAGGAGATGCCAATTCCTTCCACTTCGGTGTCACCTCATCTCACCATGCCACTCTGCCATTCCCCAGTGACAAGGTGAGAGCCATCGGGCTGTATTTCTGGGCAGCGAGAGCTCTGCCAGAGCAGATGCACGACATGCTGGAGGTGTAGGGTTGCCAGATCCCTGCCAAGATCCAGTAGCTCACAGCCACTCAGGAGCCTGTTACAAATGTCATCTGATTTGGAGCAATCCTAGTGCTCTTCCAGAATGGGCTCCAGGAAAATTTAACTCTTGTTCAAACAGATTTTGCTGCAGCAGTAACGCCTGTCTTACATCTGTGGTCAAACAATAAACTGGAATAATCCCAGTTTAGGCTGGCATAGGACATCCCAGAGCCTACTGCACAATTTAACTCAGCCTAGCTCTATTTTTAAAAAGTTCAATCAAAAGTAATAATTTCTATGTATAGACAAAGCCTGAAGCCAAGGTTAAGTCTCCTTCCCCACCACTTCTCACCCGTGCTTGGCAGCGCCTGGCATTTCTGACAGCCTCAGGCCTGACAGATGATGCTGCTGCCCAGCTGGCTGGGCCTCCCGAACACACTGGGAACCAGGGAGGGAAGAAAGAGGCTCTTCAGCGGGTAGGCTGAGAGCTGGAGAAGAAAATTGTCAGGAAAGGGCTGATGAGATGAGGAGCCACAAGAACTAATGTCAAGGGAGAAAGCAAATCTTATCAGCAGGGGGCAAAGAGCGTGCGTCCAGGGGAAAAGATAAGAGCAGACAGTCAAGACAGTGGCACGGGATAACACCAGCAGCAGGGAGATCACGGGAACCTGCACGGCACAGACTGCAACAGAGTTCAGGGGGAAACCAAGGAAGAGGAATGACACCAGGGGCAGGAGGAAGCAGGAGTGGGAAGAAGCCTGTAGCTGCTCGACCACATCACCGTTCTGATGGGAATGGGCAGCCAACTGTCCTCGTCTCCATTATTCCAACTTCTTAACCTAAGGCTAAAGTTTATCTTCCCATGCTGGCCTCCAAGGTAAAGATCAAAAAGCATGGCCTCCACAGAGCTGTGTAAGTCCTTAAAAACGTCACACATTAACCAAATCTAGCTAACCAGCTAGAGATATAAGATATATTGTCAGAGATATAAGCCTATTCAAGATGTTATTTCAGCCTAAGTCTTTACATAGGACAGGGAAATCTTCCTAGCTGGATGACGATCCCTGCTGTTTTAAACCTACCACTATGTGAGAACCACACTTTTTGTCTGGTTCTCACACATGCAAGCAGCCCATTTCTGACCTTTTTTTCAGCTGCGGCAGAAGCTACAGAAGAGAAAGTGGGTGATGAAACTTCAGTTTCAGCAAGTAAGTTTGAAATACTGTGGGTTATTTGAGAAGAACACCTGACTCGAATAATTGTGCTATTTGGAACATTTAAGTTCCCTTCAACACCAAGTAGGCTGGCATTGCACTCAAAAATGCCTTGGAAGGCACTTTAGAGGAGCAAACGGTAGTGGGATTTTGATTTGCTTGGTCTTGTTTTTCAATAAGGGATAAATTTTGCAGTTATGTATTCAGAGTGCTTGTGTAATCTTATCTGCCTGAATAAACCACTGCAAAGTACCACGTTCTTGCTACGTGGAAGAAGTTCATTGCTCTGCCACTCTCGCCAGGACGGAACATGGAGCAGTTCCACATGCCCTGGTGCAACTGCACGGACTGCCAACGGACGATTGAAAGCATCTAACTACATTTAAGACGTAATGTGCTAAGAGACACGCATCACATGTAGACAGAGCGTGGGCCTGGAAGGAAACCAGACCGCAAATGTGCAATGTGTATTTAATGCAGGCGGACAGTGGGGACCCAGCAGATACACCGAGACGTTCACAGTGCCATGGAGCGTGTTACGCTCCTCCGCTTCAGGACTTGCTGTAGCACATCGTCATTCACGCTCGCCCTGCTCCGGTCACAAAGAGGTAATGGACCAGAAGTACATTTTCCCAGATTTAGAAAAGCAAGCAAGAGACTATAGTAAAGCGCAGACCGAGGACTGAAGTAAGTTTTAAAGCTATGTTCTTCAGCCTTTCAGAGTCACGTGCATGGCTCTTCTTAAGCGCACAACTAATAGCACGCTACCCACCCCACCATTTCCTAGGGTGGGAAGGAACAAGGAAGACTTCTCTGTCTCTCCAGAAGCTCATTTCAAATTTAGAGCTGGAATTTGAGCAAGCTGAGTTGTTGCGTTATAAATAGACACTGTTTTCAAGCACATGAAGGCCTCAAAGAAAAACTAAAGAAAGGGAGGAAGAGGAATTCCTAGCTCTCCCCACTGATGTTATTCAAATTCCTCAAATGTAACTTCTGCATTATTACAGTGGTTTTCTGTATTCCAAGAAGAAAGAGAAATTGAATACACATATCTACAGTCCTGAAATTTCACACAGACACCAAGTACTGGGCTGTTCTTGAGAGCTCGGGCACTCTTTCACAAGTGAAACCCAGCCCTGGAGCCTCACTGAGCCAAGAGGCAACAGGACAAAACTCAGATCTGCGCGAACTCCACATCCTGCGGAGGCTCGATCCCCTTGTACGTCAGTGCCCGCTGAAGATTAAGGCCACATTCTTCATACAAAGCCTAATATTATGTGCAGGAACACAAAGCTAACACATGACCAGCACAGCATGGTACTATGCAGCAGACAGAGGAGCCCAGGGCAAGAGAAATACTTCCATCACATTAATCACTTTCTATGGAGATGACCTTGCCACAGCGGAGAACGACGATAATAAGATGAGAAAATACATTCCTTGTGCAGCACACACAGAAATACAGTGTCAAGCTCAGTGCTATGTCAGGCCTATTGCGAGCAAGTACAGGCCAGGCCTGTTGTGAAATTAAGGGCACACACAACCGTGCTGATGAGGAGGCGGCACGCTAGACCACGGGGTCGATAAACACTCTTTGAGGCCCATTCTCACAATTCCCCGAGTCAAGAACCTTAAAAATGAAGAGCTGACTCGCAGGGGCTTCACCAACCCCGAAAGCCTCCTGGGATGAGCCGAATTCCAAGAGACGTTCCCCAGCTGCAGTCCCACACGCCGAGGAGCACGAAAGGAATGAATGCCTCACTATGCTCCCCGCAAACCCCGACAATGGGGAGGTCAGAGGGAACACCAGACCAATTTTGATGTTAACAGGCTTTGTGTCACATTAAAAGGGTCCATTTGCTTCAGTCCCAATAACTCATTTCTATTTTAGGGTGCTTGGCCACACAGGCTAGGTTAGAAGAACCAGCCACACACCAGTACAGCTGATAACATAAATCCACACAGGCTTCGTTCTGGGCAGAGGCATCTGCAGATATTAGCAGCTCTCCTCTACTCCTTCTTACTGTACTCCTCTTGTTTCATTTCTACCTGTTTCCCAAGCCAAATAGGTAGGCAACAAGGAATCTTTAGAGACTTTTCTCTTCTTTGTCTCTTTCCACAGAGAGAGGATGAGATCAAGCTGATTTATTAGTCACTCCTTGGGTGGGGACTCCATTCTTGGAATTAAGCAGCAGTTTGCAAGGACAGAGAGTAGAAAGATGCAGAATACACACAGGGGTGAGAAGAGGCCTTCAAAACATGAGAGTGATTAGTAGGATCACTGCAAAAACCTAAATGTGGGAATAAAACTATAAAGGCTGCGAAAGGCCGGACACGGACAGAAGACGACCCATCTCTGCATTCCTTTCCTAAGAGGTAATGCTGCAAGTGTCACAGCAGTCAGCATTCCTTCAGCCCTCCCGAAATCCAGTCAAACAACTAACATAGCTCACATGCTCCACTGGCTAAAAATCTAGATTCGGCTACTCAATCCTTCAGCAAGTATTCACCGCCTAAAAATACCCAGAGGGGGAAATCCTAAAAATGAGTTCAAAGTTTAGAACTGTATCCCAAACTATGGGGCTTATTATAATGCACAGTATGTAAAAATAAATGAATAAATAAAAAAAAATATTTATAAGCAGCAGGATAACAGTATCGCAAAATACTAAGGGTGGTGGGACACTAGCCCAGGTTGCCCAGAGAGGTGGTGGATGCCCCATCCCTGGAAACATTCCAGGCCAGGTTGGACGGGGCTCTGAGCAACCTGATCTGGCTGGAGATGTCCCTGCTCCTTGCAGGGGGGCCGGACTGGGTGGGCTCTAAAGGTCCCTTCCTACCCAAACCAGTCTGTGATTCTATCACCTAGTCCAACTTCCCTGCTTAAAGCAGGGGCACCTACAGCAGGTTGCTCAGGACATTGTCCAGTTGGGTTTTGAATGCCTCCAAAGATGGAGGCTCCATACTCTATAGGCAAAGAATAGAAAATAAGAAAATAAGTTAAACACGGCACTTTGTGTTTGTGGTTACTTATGCATGTGCTATGGTTCAGTCTTTAGTTTTAATGGAGTACACTAGAGGCTGGAGCTAAACAGCTCCACAGCTGGATTTGTTCCAAGCAACTCAAATGTGCTCTTAAAATATTTCTACGATTAGGACAGGATCTTAGAACAAGACTTCATTGTGTCCAGGGGAGGAGGGGAGAAATGTTTTAAAACACCCCTGCTCCCCAAACGCTGCTCTAATTTAGCCAGTTAAGTGCTAGCGGTCTCATTTCCCAGGGATTAGTTTGGATATTTTGGCTTCAGCCCACCTTTAAATAGCTTCCTGAATTGGACTCACAGTAGAGAACATAGGCTGCACTCATACAAAAAAAAAAAAAAGTGCTAATTACCCCTAAAAGAAAAAAAAAAACCTTATAAAAATAGCTGCCTTGTATTTCGCCTATTGTGTCTGAGTCAAATGTGACTGAAACGAAGCCGCTGACAAAGCTGGAGGTGGGAGCTGGCAGATGGCAGAGCCAAACCCTCAACCTGCACCCGAGAGCCAGAAGAGCCCGGCGCACGCACGTGCATGGTCCTGCCAGCGGATGCTCCTGATCGGCACGTCCTGAGCCCTTTCCACCCACCCCAGCCCGACACCACTGCGAGGTGCACCTCGCTTATTCTCACACGGAAAGCGCAGTTGCTCATCGCCGTTCGTAAGTCAGCCACGTGCTGCTGGGTGGCAGCTTCCCAGCGGAATATCCGCTCTCGCCCGGCTGTTGCTCGCCCCAGGTAAACCACTGCTTGATCAAGGGAAGACACGCAAACACCAAGCTATCAACCATAAGGTCACCATCAGCCCTCCACCACTGACAAGCCTGCAAAGATAAACTTTCCTTTGAAGTTGGCTAGCATGTAGAGATAGGAGACAGGAGAGCGAGACAGCTCTGTCGCCGGGACATTACTCGTCCCAGGGCAGAATAACATTCCTTACGCCTAACTCGGCTTTAGACAAAGTAGCCTGGGCCAAGGGTTATCATTTTCTTTTTAAGCCCGTTGTGCATATACTCATACACCCACGCAGGACAACACATGGCATACATGCACAACTGAAAGCGGCAGTTACACATGGTAATTGCTAACATTTTAAGAAAAATATGACAGGCTTGTAGATTAGTAACATTACATTTCAAATAAAACTCCTATTTATTTTTATTTAATCTAAACCTTCACTTTTTAAGCCCCTTCAGTAAAAATCCTGGGTGAAAAGCAAAAGGAGAAATTTTACAAAGGTTGTGTAAAGCGCTCTGCTCTCCACCTGCAGCGACTGGCAATCGTAACAAAACCAAACCAAAGCCCTGTGGGTTTACAGAGGAACAAGAAGGAGGGCTGGCCTTGGCTGATGTCCGTCAAACCAAGCAACTGCAGGTTCTCCTCGTTCCTGTGTGGAGCTCAGCCAGACCCACCTGCCGCCCACCCAGATTACCCCCAGCCTCAAGGTCGCTTTTAAGTCCATGAAGACCGTGGCTCTTGAGTGAAGCACCTTCCTTTGAGAAAGAAAAACAAAAACAACCAAACAAAAAAGATTCAGCAAGTGTAATCAGAAGGGATCTGAACAAAAGCAACGGCAAGTATGGGATGACCAGGAGCCAGCTCTACAACTACCCAATTCACTTTTGGGAAAGATGCCTTCAAAAACCTTTCACAGATTCAGTGAAACTCTCCAGGAAAGTTTATTTGGAAAGCCAACAGAATATCCTTTGCAAAACTTTGGAAAAGCAAGGCAATTTTTTCAAGAAGGGAAAAAAATAGAGGGGAAAAAAAAAAAAAGAAAAAAAAGAAGAGAGAGAGAGAAAGTGAAAGGTACAAGACAAGGCTGCAACATCCTCCACCACCCCAGCTCCAGGAAGGTTTCTGTTGAACACAGTGCTTGGGCAGTCATGGACTGTATTTAAGGTAGTTTTATCAAGAACTGCCTAAGTACATTAAGTTTTACTTCAAAAGAGATTTTTGGAATTTCAGGATGTATTTCCTTTCTTGACAAAGGTAACAAGAATTAGAAATCCAAACCCTAAACAGCATTAAAGAAAGAATTAATGTTAATTTAAGAGTGAACTCCAATAGTAAAGCATAAAATCTAAAACCCCCTTCTTTCAACTTACTTTCTCACAAATTTAATGAGGGAAACATCCCTAACAGCCTCATTGACACAGCTAGGAAACTCTTGATGCCATGAAGACTATGGCTCTTGAGTGAAGCACCATCCTTTGAGAAAGAAAAACACAAGAAGAAGGAAGCCAGACGACAGCTTAAAAACTAAGTCTGCTCTTTCAAAAAGCAGATGAACTATTCCAATTCCATGAGGCTTTTGGCCATTTCCGAAAGGAGAGAGTTCAACACCCTTCCACGGGTTGAAGTTTATCTAAAACAGCTGTGCTCACCAAACAGCCATTCCCATTTCCTGCCCATAAGCCATTCCCAACCCATTTAAAATAAAGGAGGGAGGAAAACAAGACAAAAATCTGATGCTGCGACTGCAGAACAAAACCCAAGTATTTACAAGGGTGTCTCGCCGATGCTCCGCGCTGCAGCACGCCTGCTCCCCCACCAAACGCCGGGACACAGCTCCGAGGAAATGCTAGCACATAAATTTTCCTGTTTTCAGGGCAGAAGGGCCATTGCGGTCGTGGTCATTAGGTTTCAGGGTCCATCTGCACTCCCGTTAAATCCCCCATTTTGTAAGTAATTAGAGCACAACATAGACTGCACTTTTCTGCTGTATTTTTCTTTTGCACGCTTGTCTCCCCTGACCAGGTTTGCTGCACAAGTAAGGGCACAGATCCCAGCACGTCGCGTGCCCAGCACGTGGCAGAAAAGAGGCTTCATGTTTTATTAAGTGCCTCTCACTTCGATTAATTTTTCTGGCAAGACTGTGATAACTCACCTATGAGGCAAAGACATACTGGACTGGTCTCTGTTCCCAGTGAAGTCCCCGAGGATCCTGTCACGACTGAATAATCACATGTTAAAGGGATCTTACTAATTAGGAAAAGTAAATTACAACTCTGCCCTCGCCAGCTCTACGTAACCCTTGCTGTTGACATGAGGGGACAGGTAAGTGCCTTCCTGCCCACCTGAAATGGTTCTGATGAGGAAATGAACATTCTATCCTAACACAAGGAGACTGAAAAATTCAGACATGTTTGCCAAAACCGAGGACACAAAAATCAGAGAAGTTTGGATTAAAGGAAAATTCTTATTAAAGATATACAAGGAAAGAAATTGTGAGGCAAGACTTAAAATAAGCCCAGTGTAATACTTGAAATTGCAATCTACTCTACCCATCTTCTCCTTCCCAGGGAGGAAGAAAGGCCTCCACAAACACAGAAGCCATGCCTAATAAACCTGCCATAGCATTTCCAACTTAACAAAATGTTCTGGTTTTCATGGACTTAAAGTTAACTCATTTACACTATTTAAATGCAGATTTTGTGTAGCTGTACAGTACGCCAGCGATCCCACTTTCACATCAGGCTTACTTGCTATGTATACAGAAGACAGATTTTTACATGACAGGATCTCATTCATCTCGAAAACCAACCAGCCATTCCAATTTTAAAACAACCATCCATATTGTTGTGAAAGACCAGAAAGCTGGCCGACAAAAGCTAGAGCAGTCGGATTTATTTAAGATCACAAAGCTTATCATTCCATTATACTGGGGAAAAAAAGAAAATCAGCGTATTTTTCTAGAGGACAAGGCCAAGACAAAGCCTTCTTAAGGGCACTAACGCTTCAGAGGAGGCACAAAGGTTTGCAATTTCTTATACCTTTCGTCACACTAAATATGTTGCTGTATTCGAAATGCAAATTCTTCTTTAAAACCCTCTGCCTACCACCGGAGCTGTAAGATGTGGGAGAATATCCCCGTATTGCTGAGTGACAGAATGAAAACCATTACCAGCTGTGTAAAACAGGCTTTTGCAATGAGAAATGCCAGAGACTGGAGCCACAAAAGCTGGAGGAAAAAAAAGAACCACATGGAAGAATAGGTATTTGGTGAAAGGAAAAATGATACCTCTTGTTACAGGTCAAGCCTCACTGTTACTGATATTACAGCTGTTCAATTATGTACATTTATAGAAATTTGAAAAGGACAGGAGAAAATTTGAGCTGGAAACTAATAGATCAATCCCTGTTCCTCACTTCAAGAGGAATTACTTCTGTGAAAAACGATTACCTGATTTTAACAGCCGAGATACTTGATTTTAACCATTTCTTGGTTAAAAACAAACACTTTATGGAAGCATCACCAAAAGGGAGCCAGGTGGAACTGCTCACACAGCTGAGCACAGTGAACTAAGACACAAGGCAGACTGGAGCCTTTATTCACAAAGATAAAAGTCTCAGAAAGCGACTGGATTAAACTGTGCCAGAGAAAAGTTTAAATCGGGACCACCGCTGAGTGGCTTCAGCTAAATCGGAGACCAAAACTTATTTAGGGAAGTATGTTTTGGCAAGATAATCTTTCTTCTTTTTTTAGTATGTACCAAAGCTGAGGGCAGATGCTACAGGACACTGCTTGTTTCTGCTCATTGCCTCTCGGGGACAATCACATTCATCCTACAATAGCCGATTCCCATTTCAAAGCCTGCATGCCCCCTCTGAATGACATCAGAGAAAACCACAAAATAATTACACACTGACTGCTTGAAAATGCATTCTCTCTGTTTGCTTCCTAACGTTGTTGCATGTTGAAAAGCAGCACTCAGCTACTGGGCACCCAGTGCCCAGCCAGCACTGGGAGCTGGGCTGGATGCCAACACGTTGCAGGGCATCACAGCCCCATCTCCCCTCAAAACATCCCCAGCCTCACGCGCAGGGGAAAGCAAGAAAATCCTGTCTACTTTACAGTCAGCTGTTCACGCAACAGAAGAAGCTCCGAACAAACCTCATCCCTTGATCATTTGAAAACAAAAAGGATTCTGACCTTGGAGAGGGACTACCAGTGGAGGTAGCAAACTCTCTGTGCATTGGAAGCAACGAAATGTTTGGTTTTGGCAGGTTAGATGGCAGCTCAAATGTCTTTTTAGTTCGTAGCAATACTGAAGAAATAAACTTATTCATCCATGAGGTCAACACTTCTCTGACTTGGAGCCAGAGCTAAACTAGAGGACCAGTTCTGTTCACACTGACAGACAGGAGATGCGGAGAGACTCCCTCATGACTTTGCCACCATCCCACCTCGCTGCCTGCAGCACGGCACTCAGCACCGCTCCCTGAGCTCGCCAAGATCCACGCTGCCTGCTGGCAGCGAGTAAGGGCTGAAACCAAAAGATTCAAAGAGAACAGAGGCACACTGCAGAGGTTGGGCTGTATATTCCAAATTAGGCCACTGTCCAGGCACACAAACCCCAGCGCCAAGCGTTTTTTTTTCCGTAAAGGACCCTCCAGACACAACGCAGGTCCCTGCTTCCCCAGAGCCCCTGTGGCAAACCCGTCTGTTTTATGGGCCTGCAGCTTTTAGCTGATTCTTCAGGTAGGTCCCATCTACCCGCGGGTCTGCGGGGCAAGCCTGACATCCGTCGGGATGCGGAGGTGTGTAGGTCAGCCAGAGCAGGGAAAACAGCTGGGGAGAGAGGAGGGGAAGGAAGGAAAGCCAGGGGTGGAAAGAAGGAAGACAAAAGCTGGAGGAAGGGGAAAATAAGAAAAAAAAAGCCACAGTTCTGCAACTATTACATTTAAAACTTCAGCTATTCTCTGAAATGGAGGCTCCAGCATTTATCTGGATGGTAAAGTTTATTTATGTCACTTCCCTCCACTAAGGTTTTGTGGATGGTATTCCAAACCCACGTTATATTCCTCTGTTGCTGGGTTACCAGATCTGAACAAACAATTCTCCGCAGTCTGCCAAAAGCAGAGAAAGCAAGCAAATGGATGCCTGGAGGATGCATCACCCTCTGGAGGTCATCTTACGGCCCCACGCTGCTACAGATTACTCACAACTTCGCATACAGTAGAGCGAAAGAGGAAATTGTGAATCCATTAACTCCGGGGCAGCGCACAGACCCGAGAACTGCAATTCCCACCCACTCACCCTCCTCCTAGGGAAACCAGGCAATTTTCCAAATCATTAGAATTTTCTTTCAGATTAGAAGAAAAATGGTCCCAAATTCAAAGGGATAAATTGGGTATTAACACGCCTGAAATGAGTGAGTTTGTTCCAGCAGATGTTGAAGCGGCAAGCAAGAACTGCGATTTGAAATGAGTAAACCGCAGGTATCACCGTAGCGGAGCCGCACGAAAACCCCCGTGCGATAAAACATTGATGGCTGGAGGTTTGAGACTTTCGGTTTCCAGGCAGGATGTCTGCCACATCAGGGGCTGCACAAGCTTCCGCTTCTGGGATGTAGCTGGCACCCGCGCAACGGTGCCCATCAGAACCCCTCCAGGTTCACTCAGGCCCTCGGCGACATCGCTTTGAAGAAATCTTCCCCGGCGGAGAGGGGCTGCCAGCAGCTGATGGGGTGTTTCTCCTGCCGAAATCGTCTGTCCCCCGCTGCCGAGCCGTCGCCGTGCTCTCTGAACACCCAGCTCTCCATCCCATGTGCTGAGCCTCAGCTCTAAGCATCCTCAGCTGGGACTACACGCCGAAGGATGCCAAACCCGAGTCTATCATACCAACAGTTTGTTTGGGTAAAGACAAGAAGTGTTGCAAGAGGAAAAAAGGGAAAAAAGAGGAAAATTTGGCTCAGTTCCACAGCGCAGTTCACTGTATCCCCTCCACCGGGACAGCAAACGCCCAACGCTGCCACACTTCCAGGGGAAAAATACGTAGTAAATGGCATTACTGCTGTCAAACTTTTGTTTCATAAAACCTTGGGTTTAATCTAACGTAGAAAATTAGAAACAAATTACGTGATGTCTACTGGAGGGTCAGGGTCAGACCCCATTCTGGGCCAAGGCACAGACAAGCATCACAAAACAAAAAAAACATCACATTTCACCAAGATCCAGCTCTCAGCTGAGACCACAGCAGCTTAGGGAAAACCACTACTCCGGAAACACAAGGTTTGTCTAATAATTTAATTCACCCAACCAAATATTTATGGATGTTCTATTACATAAGCTATAGCGAACTTTATCAGAAAAAGCCCAGGAAGAAAAATTGGCTATTTCACAAGAAAATAATCTGTAATCATCACTTTAAGAATATTATTATTTATGATTTTTAAGAAAGGCAGTTAGCAACATGAAACCTTAGAGGTTACTATTTCTAGTACAGCAGGAAAAACTGGAATGTTTAACTTTTCAGGCTTTGTTTTTTCCAAAATAAGGTTATGTAAGAAAGGCAGCTTTTCCAAAACACAGTCGTTAAGTTCCTATACCACTGCAGACATCAGATTAAAATCACAGGTGGCTCTATTCTTAACATAAACCAACTATGACTTATGAAATATAAGAAGCTTAGTTTACATGAGAACATTTTGCTTACCCCAAGCACAGTTTTCACTCTGACTTTACGCTCGAGACAGCAATTCTGTTCTCTCCTTACATTTTAAGTGCACCAGGTGTTGGAGCCCATGTAACAACCACCATCAAATCCACCTGCCAGGTTCACACAAGGATAACTATTTTCCATTAGTAGGTGCAAAACTGATGTTAGCTCCCCAACATCAATTTGTAGTTGTACTTTTCTTATTCTAGATTTACATACGTATAACCAGAATTAAGCCTCACCTAAGTGGGTCTATCAAAAAAAACCCAAACATTGCCTTTATTTTATGTGCTAAACTCCTTGGTTGAAGGTTAGAGGTGATCTCAAATGTCACTAAGGTCCTTACCTTTCAGCAGGAATCAATATTGCACCTGAATATTTGTTAGGAGGAGGCTGCAGAGGTGTATCTGAGGCCTTGGAGGTATTACTGCTGAACATCATTATTTACCACGATTAAATGAAAAGACCTGGTCAACCCAGCACTGAACTACGAGCACAGAGGATTTAATTCCAGTCTGCCGCTGGCTTGTTAGCTGACTTCAGCCCAGCCATTTCTTCCCTCTTTGCCTGTGTGCTCCTACACACAAAATGAGCACAGAGCACAGCAGCACAATAGGTGAAATGCTTTGGAAGTAGATAAATACAGCGAGGAATATCACTGCTACTTCAGGAACCAGCTTATATGTCTCTCTATATGGTATACAGCATCATATAAGATATACAGGAAAGGGAAGGATTTCTCCTTCACTTTTGAAGGCGCACAGTTAAAACACTAAACCAGCCTGGATGAATTATCACGTATCCAACTGGCTGCTACACATGGAAGTGAATTAAGCAAAGCAAAACTTCCATCAGCGATCACAGATACCGTACACTCCACTTGAGCAGTACGTTCAAATAGCCAGCACAAATACTACAGCCCCGGAGGTACCACCTCAGCTGTACAGTGCACCCCACGTTAGCTTAACGGGAAATGAAGCAGCAAGGTGTTATCTGAATGTTGCTTTCAAAGACAGCTTCCAAATCTACCGAGGAATCCTCCACAGAAAATTAATGTAATGGCATAAAGTCAATACAACATCCTTAAAGGCAAAAAACAGAAACAAGAGTCACTGCCACCCTAAAAGAAATGAAGAGTCGTGTACAGGTCATTGCCACTCTTCCTTGGAAGCATTTTTCACCCCTCTCTCCCTTAAAAGCCATATACAACCACATAGATCACAGTTAATGTGATGTACTGGCACATGCTTTTAGACATGGACAGCCACAGCCTACTTGCGTACTTTTACATTATTACAGAAATAAATAATTCATAATATAATGCCCATGTTTTCCAAAGGATTTGAACGCAAGTCTACCAATACAACATAACCACCTAATCAGAAAGGAGCCTTGGACAGCAGCCAGTTTCATAACTGAGCTAACCGTTGGTTATAAATCTAACTGACATCCCAAAAGCAACTCAAAAGTACTGAGCGAAGCAGATAACCCATTTTCCAAGCTCACCTTCCATGCCACATTCCCCTACAACTCATCAGGAATGCCAATAACTGAATCCCCAGACAGTCACTTTGGTGAGCCGGAGCGCACAAAGAGCTGATCCGGCGCATCCTCCCCGTAAGTACAGAAATCCCGGCTCAGGCTGGTAGGCAGCCCTGTAATTTATACATCGCAGACAACGGCTCGCAAGATGACTTATTACTTGAACACAGCCTACAGAAACAACTCTTTATTACTCCATTTCCTAAAGTGGAAAAAGCAACAACAAAAATGATATATATACGATGTGATGTAGTATTTCACTACAAGAAAGGCAGTATCTTACTTCTCCGAACTAGGGAAAACCATGTCATTTATCTATAATGTTTAATAAAAGGTTGAAATCGATTCCCCTGTACAAAAGTAGAAGGTGGGACTCAAGATAACCAATAAGTTGGGGAGACAGTTCGCATTTAATTTTACTTCTCTCAAATGAAAATGACAGAAGAAACGCAGCACAAATTACCATAAAAGATCTGAGATTAAGATAGTACGCAAGCAGGTAAACAGACAAACATGAGGAAGAGCCAACAACTTATCAAGGACCCCGAGTAAAGAGAGGTTGGTGTGGAGCCTCAGTGCAAGGACAGGACAGCTCCTCAGCTTCACCAGGAGGACTTGAATTGCAAACAGTGGGTGTACACAGACATCTTTACAAAACAGGGTACAGCTCTGAGGATGCCGTCTGCGCTTACCAAAGGGATAAAACTGTGGAGGTTAAGGCTATGAAATTCTGCTGCGATCAGATGTGGGGGTAGGTAGGAAAACTTGGCCAGAAAGCTATGGAAGACGTGACATCTGTAGCAGAAAAACCTGTACTTTCAACAACCCATATTACAAAGTTCCCACGCTCAAAGCACATTTACCTATGGAATGAACAGGGCCACGACACGGCGTGCCTTGTAACATTAAACAAATTAAACTATATCCAAATCTACAACGCCCACAGGAAACTTCGCTGTGTGCATGTACAGCACTCAGCATAACATGGCCTTGTGCTACTGAGATCTCCAGATGTAGCAGAGAAGAACAAAACAAGATTGCTGTATGGTAAAAGGCTGCATGAAGCCACGGTTAAGAAGCAAGAGATGGAAATCACTCCTGTTCTAGTCAGACATGCCACCTTCAAGCCCCTGCCTTCCTCAAGAACAACCTCAGATAACCCGAGGTGGAATCCCTTTAGGTCAGAGCTTGACATGCAGCAAGTCTTGTATCCAAGGCTCCTCCAGCTGTGCCTGGGAAAAGCAAGAAGTTGCATAAACAGCAAAGATAAACTCCTCTGAGAGCACGCTTCATGCATCTGCTAAAGGTTTACGAGATCTAACACAGACCAGGTTCCTTCACAAGAAAGGGGAGCAAGGCTTTTTCCCTTTGTAGGCTAACTAGCAGAGTCCTCAAGCTGTTCCCAGAGTTGTTTGCCTCCCAGGTTTTGACTTAATTACAACGGGACATGCACACACAAAGCAAATCCTTCAGAATGTTAAAAAGAAAAAAGGAGCAAATCATTGCTGATCCTGCCATTTTCATTTTTTTAAATCTCTTTTACAAGCTTCTGAAGTGCTGTAGCCCTAAAAGAAAGAAAATAAGTTGTCTTTGAGCCTTTTTCCATCTGAAAGCCAAAACATGTAATGCCCAAGCATACGCAGCCCAGTGAATAAAGCCCTGCCTGTGAGTGAGACGGCCTGGCTTCCCCTCCCGGGCCAGGTGCTGGGCTCGCTGAATGATGCTGGGCCAGTCCCTTCACCTCTCCATGCCACCTTTCCCATCCCACCTACCAAACAGGTTTACTGACTTTTCTTCCCCTTCAGCACAGCTCTATCGCTCTCACCTGCTTTTCAAGCCTGTCTCTACCCTTGACTTTCACGCAGCACCTCTGCTACCACACGCCGCTGTAACCCTCTTGGTCTCAAGTGGCTTTAGTTAGTTATAGCGGTACATCAGTTCAGCTTGCATATTTAGTTAACGAGTTCATAGCCACACAATTCAAAGTAATTAACCTCTTCTGTTCATGCTTAACATAATAAAAGCAGAACCAAGCTTTATTTACCAGACTAAGAGACACACAGGATGCAGGAAGTGAGGGCGTTTGCAGATTCAGCTGACTTTGTCGATGTGTGTTCGCTTTCCCTTTGAGATAGCGTATTTGGATGTTACTCCAAACCCATTTCCAATGGAATGGGCTAAACCAAAGACCCACTGGACAGCTTGCACTGGTCAGATACAGCCTAAGAGGTGAATGTATGTGGCTTTATCAGATCTGTTGCAGCCAAGGCAAGGCCTAAATCAGTTGAAAAGCAGCACGGGGCTTGCCTGCGCGGGAAGTCACCAAAATAAGGAAGGGAAGAGGCAGACAAACAAGTCCCCACGGGCTGCACTGCGCAGCAGGCTGGCAGGGGACCCTAGGCTCTCCCGAGGGGAGCCGGCTCTGTGTCTGCACATCCCGCGGTCAGTGTCGTTGCTGACCTAAGAAAACAGCATTTCTTCTGACAAACCTGACTCCGCTGCATAGGCTAGAGCTGAAGTTTCCTTTAAAAAAAAACCAAAAAAAAAACCAAAAAAAAACCCCAACAACAGGAAACTGCACCAAAACAAGGCTGTGTGCAATCAGCCCGCTGTATGATTTCCGCGGGGGTCCGCATTAAGGCCGTCGTTAACACCAGGGTCCGTGTGTGTCCCCCCCCCCCAAAGCCACCGTGTGACAGGAGCCAACCTCGGCCCCCCGGGCCCCTCTCGGCGGGGAGCGGCAGCCCCAGGGCCGATACCAGAGCCCGAGGAGAACGAAAAGCATTCCCCACTTCCCTGCCTGGCACAGGAGAGGGGCTAGGGGCAGAAAAGCCTTTTTTAATTTTATTTTTTTCCTTTCCCGGTCTGAAATGCAGCCGTCCCCCAGAGCTGTCATTTTGGAGACGAAGGGTGTTACGGCGCAGCTTGCAGCAAGACCGAGGCCTGGTCGCCCCCCCCAATTCTGCCGGGGTTGAGGGGGGCTGACCCCGCCCACCGCACCACAGCAGCTTCGGAGCCCCTCAGCCCACCACCCCCGGGCTCCACGACGGCCACCGGCCCCGCTCCCACCTCCTCCCGCCGCGACCAGGCCCGGGCCGCTGCACAGGGCCGGCACCTGCGGCCGGGCCCCCTCCCCAGCCGCCGCCTCACCTCTTTCAGCTGCTCCATCTCGGTGCGGATGGTCTCGTACTCCAGCTCCAGCTCCTCGTACTGCTGCTTCAGCTGCTGCTTCTCCTCCAGCACGGCCAGCCCGTACTCCGCCGCCTGGATCTTCTCCCGGGTGGTCTCGCCCAGCTCCTGGAAGAGCCGCTTGATCTCGCTCCGCAGCCACTCGGGCTCCGACTCCATCACCAGCCTGGCGTACTCCTCCTCCTCCATGGCCAGCGACATGTCGGCGGCGGAGC
>JAAGAY010141228.1:0-12580 GCA_011801015.1 Ardeotis arabs | reverse complement strand
CGCCGGCTCCCAGCGAAAGGGCGAAGGCGCGGCCCCGCCTGCCGCTCCTAGCAGCGCCGCGGCCCGCGGGCGGCCATGGCAGAGCCAGCAACGGGCGAGGCGCCCGCCGCGCTGCACCGCGCTCCGCCGCCGAGCCCCCTTCGCGCCGCGCCGCCGCTGCCAAACTCACCCCGAGCGCCGACCGCAGTGAAATCATTCAAAAGGCACGGCCGGCCCGGCGCCCCGCGGCACGCTGGGACCGGTAGTCCGCGTCCCGCCGCGGCCCCGTGGGACGCACGGCGCGCTGGACTACAACTCCCAGCGTGCACCGCGGCGGGCGGTGGCGGCGGAGGAGAGCGGCCCCTGCCGGGCGGCGGCGGGAGGAGCCGGTCCGGCGGGAAGGGCCCAGCGGAACCGCGATGCGTGACAGCCCGGTCGGGCGCCGGTGGGAAACACGAGGCCTAGAGCCGCGCCACGTCCCTCGGCGGCTCGCTGACGGCCAACGAGCCCGTTCGGGGCGGCTGGGAGGCGTCGGAAGCGGCTGGGTGTAAAGCGGTGACTGCAGGGCCAGGGGGACGTCACAGCAGCCACGCGTGGGGACAAAGTCGGGTGGGACGGGACGGTTCCCGTCTGCCGAGGCGGAGGGCACGGTAGGCCGCGCCAGCCTGGAGAGAAGGAAAGGTTAACGTGGCATCAGCGCCCAAGGCTGCGCCTATCTCAAGTGTCTCGTTTGTTCCAGGCCTTTCACACCTCCAGTGCCCTTCCTGCCTCGAGTAGTTCTCCATCTGCCGAGAAGGAACAAAAAAACACGTTCCCCTGCATCATCCGGAGGATAAGCACATCCATGGGACAACGTGCTGCCGTACCACCCCGGAGAAGGAGGAAGATGTGGCAGCAGGTTCACTTGGCGTGAATGGTTGTGAGACGGTAAAACTGGGGTGACTGTACCACGCCACTTGGGAAAAGAGTTGCCAGTCTGGTATGAAAAGGTGACCAGCTGTTGCTACAGGTTACAGCGTTGGGCCAGGGTGGTGGCAAAGGCACAGGAGTTGGGATACTCATCTCCACCGCGGGTAGAACTGATTTCTAAAACGCAAGGAAGGCTGAACAGAGCCACATGCCTCTCTTGGTTGGACCATTGTAATTCCTAAGCAGCTCCAGAACGGTGGTGTGGATGTGTTCCTGCTTCACCCTCAACAGCAGGATTGCGCGCCTGGCTCCCCCGCCTTTTCACCCTCCTTAAGTGCAGAAATGCAGCTCCCAGTTCCTGCCAGCGTCAAAAATAATTGCTAATAAACTGGTAGGCAAATGCCAAACATAATAAAAACAATTACGTGTTTGAGCACTCCACAAGGTCTAGAACACAAAGCAACGTATTTGCTCACAGCTGCAGGGTTTTTTCAAGCTACTTTCAACTTCTGCCTGTGTTCACCACCGTCTGTCCTGGTACGTATAAACCCTTAGCCCTTTAATAAGCTGTGTAGTGGCTGGATACTGCCTCTTAGTCAGGAAACTGCCCCGGCCAATTTTTCTTCAAGGCCCTGACACTGGAGCTCCCCGTGCCTCGCACACAGGGGTGTGTTTGTCTCATGAGCACTGATGCAACACTCAGTCACTGGGACCTAAACAAATCAATGTCCTCAGCCTATAGTGTGTATTGTGTATGTGAAATTCCTTTAGCTTTTTATTTTCAGAATTCCTCAGGGAAGTTCTTTGTTAATAGCAAATAAATATCTGTTTGGCCTAAGCCAGAAAATACATACCCACTCTGTAATCAATATGTCAGCATCGATACGGTGTCAGAGGTTTTTATGTTCCTCTGAAGCCACGCCGGCTGCTTGTGCAAAAGTTCATTTAAAATCTGCATCTGTTTCTTTTGGGCACTACCTGGGGCTGCCCATGATCTTACATCGTTTTCAACTGGTGCAAAACACACCATTGCCCTCAGTTGATTTGGACTGTACGGCTGCAGGACTGTAAAACCTCCAGGCAACCCCATTTCTTGTGAAACCACTGAAATATCCTTCTCCTCCATTACCCCTTAAGAGAACTAGTAGGCTAGCAGCAGCTGAGGACACAGAGGAGAGCATCTCTGCCTCACACTTGCCCAGCCATGGACTGGTGGAGAAGAGGGAAGCTGCTGTGTTGGCTTTCCCTTCTCGTTTCTAACTTCTACCCGAAACCTGAGACTTCACCTGGTTGGTTTTTGGTTGGTTTTTTTTTTTTTTTCCCCCAAGGAATGTGCTGTGTTGACAAATTCTATATTACACCCCAAAGGGATCATTAAAATAAGGGATCATTAAAATCTAGGTAGTTACTTCATCACAATTTGTGCAGATTTGGATACTGATCCTCTGACAAGTGTCCTCAGTGGGAGAAGGTCCATCCGATGAAGACCAGAGTGTCACTGAGGGTCACTTAAAGCCAGTAATATTTCCTTAGAGTTACTTTTAATCGCTCAACTCAGGTGTCCCTGGGAGTTAACGTACCATAGGCAGCACGCTAGGAAGACAGAAAAAATATGTTGTAAATTAAGTGTAAATTAACAAAATCCTCTTCTTCCAACTCAAACTGTACTACATCTCTGCGTTGAGGACCTTGCACCAGCTCAGGGTACCTTGAAACTTCTCTCTTTTGCACTGTTTTCTGCTGCTGTACCACCACAACTGTCACTGTGCAACCTAGAATGTTTTTAGGGGGTTTAAACATTCTGATTCTTTTTTAAACTCAAGTGAGGAAAATAAAAACATTGTCCGTCAGATTCTCCTCCACACTGTGTGTGTATTAGGATTTCCTGTTAAATCTGTTGCTTTTTATGTTTTTTTTTCCTCTGCCCCTGCTAGGTAAATTGCTAATCCCACCCATTCACAACTGATTAATAAATAAGATATTTTTAATAATAAATACTGGCTTGCTTTCTTTGCCACATACTTTCTGAGCCTTTACTGT
Source organism: Ardeotis arabs (assembly GCA_011801015.1). Taxonomy (NCBI): domain Eukaryota; kingdom Metazoa; phylum Chordata; class Aves; order Otidiformes; family Otididae; genus Ardeotis; species Ardeotis arabs. The sequence continues at coordinate 9,652 of JAAGAY010141228.1, read as the reverse complement.
GCTCAGTTTTTTTCTCTGCAGCTCTGGACTTGAACAAATTATCTACCCTTTGGTGCTCCTCCCTTTCCAAAACTGAAATCTGCACGTAACGACTTGCTCTCAGGACATGGAGCTTCAGTTCACAACCTGAATATTGCTGGGCTTACAAGTAAATTGTGAGACCTGACCAGTTTGGGGGATTAATAGAGATGAGCTGATTAACTCATCATAGCGCGAGTGACTTCACTGGGTAATTATTTGTATTCTAGGTCATTCTTAAAACTAAGATCTGTTGCTAGGTTTCTCACTTTGTTATTTTGATAAACTGCCCAAGATGCGAAGGCAAACATCCAGCAGCAGTTATAAATATCACAATAGCTATTTCAAAAGCGTTTCTGCACAGTTTTGGAAAACTGGAGGGCGGGCTTGTCAAAGCTCAGATTCCCATCGTGATTGAAGGTAACGATGCAGCATAATAAAAACCTGTAATGAGTGCAGGAGCACAGCCTGGCCCCTGCCCAGTGCCTCCTCCTGGCCACAGCCCAATTCAGGCACTGTTTGCTCCACAAAGGCTTAGCTGTTACCCCACTGATGCAAGGTGTCACGGCCAAGTGCGTTTACCGTAAGCCTTACAACACGTGAAGGCGGCAGACTGTCAGTCTTTTTTCCCTGCTGAGATTTTAAAGCTAATTGCTGAGCACAGGGCGGTAGAATCACACAGGAACCCTCCTGAATACTAGAATAAAGTTGGATAGTGTTTCTTCTTGTGGGACTTAACCCACGGAAAAGTTTTTCTCCAGTGGAAAAATCACAGCAAAGGCAAAGCCCTGCAATGCCAGTTTTATTTAACCCGAGTCTGAACCCCAAAGCACCAAGGCACTCTAATGCAATGCTGCACAATGTTCGGGTATCTACAGGCACGACCAGCTTCAAACAAGCTGAATTTTCTGACAACCCCTCCTGAATGAATGTTGGAAGCCAGCCTAACCTGTGCCTAAAATTGGGATGACCACAGACATGAGAATCCTTAAAAATACCTTTCTTTTTATATCTTACTTTGGCTCACTTCAAGTGTACCAAAATAAGGTGGCACAGCACGTCATTGATTCATTCTTCTTTTATCCACTGCGTTTGTGTACAGCTCAGCTTTAGCAAACATCAGAACAAAAAATCTTTAAACTGGCCCTGAAACTGCCATAAGAAACCCTGGTGAGCAGTCCCCAATTCCTACTCTTCTTTTCTATTTAAGAAAAAAAAATAAATAAATAATTTGAGGTGAGAACACTTTGGGACCAGCTGTACGTTTGGGTAAGGTATGGCAATGACTGTTCTTAAACAAAACATGCTTCAAAATAAGAACCTGAAAGTTTCAGGTGGCTTGAAAATACTTATTTTCAAGAGTTTGGTGAGTTCCTGGCAGAAAGCTGGTGAAGGTAACATTTGCATGCAAGAAATGAGCAGAGGAATTAAGAGATGTCTGTCATGAAACTGAATTCTTAAGATGTCTAAGGATCAGGAGAAAGAGGCGACTCAACTTTGGACATTTGCTGGAATGCCCGGGCTGGATTTGGGAGCGTAGCACAACGGCAGGGATTGCTCCTTGACCCAGGCGGTTGGATATCCAGCACTGGGCCCCCTGCCAGGAGCTGCGAAGGAGGAATGGCTGGAGGGTCCGAATAACGGCATGTCTGGCACACCATCTGCTAGGCACAGCAGGGAGCAGATGCTCAGGGTGCTTCCTCACTTTTCCAGGAGGGAACAAGTCAAAGAGGAAGGGAGGGTTTTTTTCCCCCCTCAAGCATCCCCTCCTCCCCTCTGCACTGCAAGCCCAGCACCTCCCTGAGCCACCCACAGCTTCTCTAGACCATGCTGTGCCCTCCTCCTCTTCTTCAGCATTTTTCTTGCTTGGTCTCATTCACCTGGGGAAGCCACTCCTGTGGGTCTGCAGGAAGGGCCAGGTCATGCAAGCGATTGACCTCTTCTCACCTGAACTGCAGTAAAGGACCGTTTTTATGCTTCACGCTGCTGAAAATCATAGAATCATGGAATAGTTAGGGTTGGAAGGGACCTTTAAATGTTCCCTTTTATATCATCTTTGCCAATCTGACTGACAAGCAGTAAGCGAGCCTCCATTACCCACTCTCCTTTGATGAGGCAAACACACCCTTATTTGGATTTAAACCAAGCCTGGTTCATTCTAGATAAATCATTCAGGCACATGTTTAAACTGAAGGAAAACAAGAGTCTGCAGCGCGGGGGGTACCAGTATAACCAAGCAGATCACTGCAATGCTATCTCTATAACTTTGGGGTTTTTTTAAATCTTCATTTCCCTATTATAACTCAAAAGGGTCCCAGGTGTCCCTTACAGGGGAGTATCATGGTTATGGAGACACACAGATGCAGCATGTACTTTGGCAGGGACAGATTTTGCTTTTCTCTCTACAAGAAACATTTCTACTTACTTCCACCAGCACGGGAAAATAAGTGTGTCTATTTTCCCCTCTTCTCACAAGCTCTGAAGAGAGACAGGCGTAGCCAGAGCTGCTTTTGGCTGTGCTGTCACACACAGCAGGAATTTCACTGGAGCCACCTGAATGACTCCAAATTGATATGACATGGATAAAATCAGTGGGGCGGAGTTTTGGCCCCAGAGAGGATGCTCTGTAACAGCAGTGGGATGCAGCAGCTTTGGTGCCTTTGAAGAGCATCCCTGCAACCTGCCAGAGTCCCAGGATGCTGCTGGCACCTCCTCCTCCATCAATTTTGCTGAAGAGCTCATCTGGGAGAAACAGCAAAGCAGCATTTCTGCAGTCAGATGATTTTCTCACCGCTAGAATATCTTCCTGGCAATGCCTGTTTTCCTAATATAACACAAGCCTCTGGGAAGCGCATCCGATCTGCTTTCGAGTCAAGACAAGGCTTGTGTAAAAGTCACTTTCAAAAGTTTCTCTCTACTTCCAAGCAACGCATTTCTGCGGCACATCACGTCTGGGCCAGAAATCTATTTTGAATGACTTAATATCACTCAATAGATTGCACATAACTTTAAAATAGAGCATTTTCCCCACACCAGGGAAGCCAAACTGTAAATCACATCTCTCGCTGCTGCATTCACGTGCCCACTGCGCTGCTAAGTAGCTCAACAAGGTGAGACATTGCTCTTAGCCCTTCTCTACTCATTTTGCCCTCTTCTAAACATAGTATCCCTCAGTGCCAATTCTCTAGATCAGATTAAGGAAAAGCTTAAAAAAAAAAAAAAAACCTAATTGCTGTGTTAATTTCATTAATTTAAAAGCTAATCAGCTAAATAATTCACAGTAGGTCTGAGCTCATTGTTATTTTCCTCTGTTATAAAATATAAGGACCCTCAGTGACAAGAGCATCAAGTTTAAATAAAGAAAAATCAGAAGGCTGGCAGTGAAGTAAAGTTACTGCATTTTGGAAAGAGGCAGAAGCACACAGAGAGGTCAGAGCGTGCGGGGACAAAGCCGCCAGCCAGCGAGCTCACTGACAGTGGTATCAGAAAGGAAACAGGGTGTGATCCAGAGCCTGGCTGAATTAGTCTGTGCTTTTAGCACTGAGCCAACGAGTGATGGAACAGAGAGGTACTCCTTTTTGGAGAATGTTATTTCCATTTACGCATTTTGGGAATTCACATATTTCACTGACATTTGCTATAATTCCTGTATCAATTACTAATAACTTGAATGTCTATTAAATTCTTAGTATTCCCAATTTAAATATTTTATGAAAGCAAAATGTGTCATTGTGGTCAATGTCAGCAGCTGGTAATGGAGGCAGGGCTGAACTTTAGCCCCTGGAAATATCACTGCATGGATTTAAGGTTGTAACAGTAGTTTCCTATTTTATACATCTGGTTAGAAATAAATGCACCTTATACCTTAGTCTTTGTCCTTTGATGTCTGGCCCTCTGCTCTGGCCTTCAGACAATGCTGCCTTTCCAGAATTGATTACAAACACTTGCTATAAAAAAAAAAAAAAGCCCCAAACAACCAACCAAAACCCCAAATCCAAATGAGGCAACCCTAGATAGCTAAAAAAGCATCAGGCATATAAAAAGGGATAACTCTAATGCACTGATATGGGCAGCATTTTCGCTGGATGTTATAAAATCTACAATTAAAATACAATAAAATGCCCCACTGCTCAGTTCAGAGCCCCCATGGGAGGGTTGGGTAAAACAAGGAAAGCGAGCGCCGAGCTAATTGCACTTTGTTAACTGTAACCATTTAAACAACTGGACCTTAATGGGGTGCTTTCTGCAGCTACTGCAGTTTTATACGTCTGAATTATTTTCCAAAGCGGCTCTTGCGTACCTGCAAAGCAGGCGCAGGGCTGTACTGGTGCAGGGTGTTCGCTCACAGAACGTGTAGCAGGCGTCTGGTCACACCAGCTGCAGACAGAGCTGTACTGGCTTCACTGGAGGTACTACTGGTGCACAGCAAGAGTCAGGTCCCTTCTACAGAGAGACTTGATTAAAAAGCAAGAATGAGTCTAGAATTAGACTTTTGCTTTCTTCTTCTGTCAGGAAAGATACAGGCTGGCCAAGGCATAAGCTCCATCTTTCACCGCCGTGTCTGGAAAAAGACTTGTAGTTGGAGGGGAAGAGCTGGCAGCCAGGGACAGCCTGATGTGAAACCACATCCCAAGAGCTGCAACCTCCATCACTCTGGCATGAAGAAATCCACAGTTATACAGGTAACATCATCCAGCATCTAGCACAAATAAAAGAAATTTTAATGGCCCTATTCTTGATTGGAATACCTGCAGTTCTTACAGGCACTAATGAATGCAAATTATATGGTAATTATAGCCCAGCATTACAATGAGAAGGCCCACTGACAAAGTGCTACCGTAAATGAAAACCCACGTCACTTACGATACCAAGGACGTAACCAGCATTCTCCTGTTTCTATCTAAGCATACCTTCCCCGCACATATCCCCTACATATCCCAGATCTGTCACGCTTGAAAGAGGAGCTCCACATATTTGTCACTTCACTGAAACCAGCTGTAGTCTTTACTTCATTGTGGCTATTCATTTTTAAGAGTATAGCAGTATTTCACCCATGTTTTCTCTTGCAACCTCCGTTTCTTTCCCATCTTCCCAAGCTCTTCTTGCTTCTCATCTTCCCCTGCTCAGCTCAGTGCAAGGGAGCAGGTTTTGGTCACCTGGAAAGCAATTTATTCTAAGTATAGAATCGTAGAAATATGTAGATTGGAGAAGACCCTTAAGACCATTGAGCCCAACCGTTAACCTAACACTGCCAACTCCACCACTAAACCATGTCCCTAAGCGTCACATCTACACGTCTTTTAAACACATCCAGGGATGGTGACTCCAGTGCTTCCCTGGGCAGCTTGTTCCGGTGCTTGACAGTATAATTCAGTGCAAACAAGTAACCATTAAGAAAAATTAAATAAACCAACCGCAATCATCAAGTTGGGCTTTGAACATGTATTTAGGAATTGCTAGTCCAGTGAGGAAGGGGATAGCGTCTCCCAGTTCAACATAACCAGATGAAAGCACATTAACTTGACATATGTCGTGGCATTTAACTTAAAACTACACCAGCCTAAAGGAAATCGTGTGACTCAGTTTACCTTCTTTTATTGTGTCACACACCCAAATGAAATGTCGCTGCAGAACGGACTTTTTATTGTTTGAACGCTAACTCTTGTGCTTTCACAGCATGTCCTGTACATTGTTTTCAGATCACCTCTATAGGGAAGGAGTTGTTCTTCAAGAGCATGAAAGAGCCCCTTTCACCAGTTAGGAAACAGGGTTTCGAGAGTGGCAGGTAAGTGCATTTTATCTTTTGTGGAAAAGGTGAGTCAGACCAATGAAATACAAACTGCGGGCAAGAAAGCCCCGAAAGGAAACGATTTGCTGAAAGTATGTGTTGTATTTGTGTGACAGCCTTCAGATAAGGCTCACATAATGATTATTTGAATGTTTGATATAGATGACTGCTATTTATACAGCTTGATATCTGTATGGATAGCCGGGTAACAACTATGGAATGTAACACCGTTCACATAGAAGTATTTATTAATTTCTGGGAACAGCCCTGGATTCCGGGTGCTTTGTGTTTTGAATTTCCACTCCAGCTCTGGATGTTCAGTAGCACTAAAGCCAGTGGGACCTGCAGATGTACAGTAATCCAGTGAAAGTAGGGACACACACCCATAAGCCAGGTACGGAGAACACGCTTTGAAAGGGCTTTTTGACAGTAGTGACAATGCACTCAGCTAGGAGGAGGTGCAAGAAAATCACAATTTCCTGTTCTAAGCTCTAGAATACTCTTCTCAGCAATAAATGTATTATTTTAAAGAGTATTAGAATCATAGAATGGTTAGAGTTGGAAGGGACCGTTAAAGGCCATCCAGTCCAACCCCCCTGCAAGGAGCAGGGACATCTTCAACCAGATCAGGTTGCTCAAAGCCCCTCCAACCTGGCCTTGAACGTTTTTTTTTGTTTTTTTTTGTTTGTTTGTTTGTTTGTTTGGTTTTTTTATTATTTGTTCCAGAGACAAGAATAAAATTTGGTTTCTTTGAACCCTTCAAATAATGTATCCCCTATCTTCTGTAGTAGTTGAATGACTGTTTGTTTTCTGGAGAAGGAAAAAAACTCAAAAAATATCTCCTTTCCTTTCTCTACAGCACAACACATTCCCCATGCAAAAAGATTTTTTTTACCCAACGCATTTTTGGTCTGGTGTAAACAATCAAGCAGTAACCCAAGGTGGTGCTCACCAACAACTCACCCATTCGGGCATTGCAGCGTGGTTATCTGAGGGGAAAGCTGGCCAAAGCCAAGACCCCGCTGTTATTTGTACTGGGTGATCCAGACACCCCTGGAGCCTGCACAGTAAGAGAGAAAGATTTCAAAAGCAGGGGGAGAAACTGGACCTCGTGCAGTATCTTTGAAAGTCTCTCCCCAAAGGCATAACTCAAAAAGCCATTAATGGGGCAGAGAGGTTTCATTATCTGAAGCATGTTTATTGCATCCCTTTCCCCTGGGGAAAATAGCACCCGGCTGTGAAATGGAAGGCACTTAATGGATTGCAGCAGCAGGAACTAAATATATTTTCTTCTCTTCTCTAAGTACAAAAGAAAGAAGAAAAGGGCCAGCACAGGCACTACCCGTGGAGGCTAACTGCTGCTCCAATTCCCTGGACACCACATCAGTTTTACAGCTTCTCAGAGCTTTGCGCGTGATGCTCTGCCCTGGGAGGATTTTTTCTCCCCGAGTAACATCGGCCGAAAGATGCACATTGAACAGCTGCGCACAAAGATATCTGAACAGGCTGGAGGAGACTTACTGGTCCAGGGATAGAGGACTTTGAGAGACAGAGGCTGCCCCTCCAGCATCTTCTATGGGCACAAGACCTGCGCCTAGCCCTGGGTCACGGAAGAGCAGGTTGGAAGGATGCCGCTGGGGGGGACACTGTCCAACATCCCACTGGAAGATGAGGTCTCCCACAGCTTAGTTCAGCTACTCCCAGCCTCGCTGGGTAACATCTCCCACTTTACTGCTTCCCTCGCATTTAGGCAGAGTTACTAGTGTGTGATGGCCTCTACCAATTGCCCAACTGTGATTACAGATCATCTACATCCCTGTTAGAGGCACCCTCAGGCAGCACATTTCATTTCTTCCGCTTGCACTGTGTAGCAACCTGCCGCCCTCCATCCCAAACTGGCCTCTAGGATAAGCAAATCCATCCCCGTGCTCCGCAGCCGAGCTCTGGCCATTAGTGAAGGGGCACACCAGGCCAGGGGCTCACAGTTGGCCTTGCTTCAGCAGCTCTTGCCAGCCAACTCTACTGCCTGTTGACCTACCAGGAAAGAGCAAACAGAAGAAAGATAAGGTTATCCAGAGCCTGGCACACTCAATTTCTGTATCTTGTTCTCCACAGCTTCTTTCCAGCAGAATAAAGCCAGGATATCCCATAAATTAATTACTTAGGTGGCTGCAGCTGTTATCCTGACGCTGTGGTACAAACAGAAAGGAAATACTGAAGTGGCAGTGTAGAGAACAGATTCTCCACTCAAGTCTTGGAAGGTGAGGTAAAACCAGGAGGATTCCTGCTTTTAGAAGCTTTACACGCATTTTTAACAAACTAGCATATATAGGAGTTGTAATTAGGTATTTTGAGTTCTCCTGACTTAGAAGATATCGACCGGAAGGTTGCAATTTGCACAGAGATGCTTGCATTCATTCCCTTTCTCTCCTCAGTCTCTCATGAGCTGAGATTGGATCATGAACATCTTCACCCTGGGAACCAATGTCGCCCTGAAGGAAATACTGAAGGATGAGGTAGGAGGAGACAAATCGGTCCAAAAAATATAAACCCCACGGCTTTTACATGCAAGGTTAGAACAAAATATAAAAATGGGAACAGAAGCTGTATTTCTAACACGGTCCAAACACTTGCCATGAGCCAAAATTCTCCACACAAATAAAACATTTGTGGGGTGAAATGAAGAGGCTGTTTGTTTTTACTGCTTCTGTAAACAAGAAAATACATTGTCAGCTCCAGGCTCCCTCGAGCACACGTACTGGCTATGGACAGCTAAGTCTGCACATCGCTGTTACAGGTTCTTCTGTGCCAGTGATTCAGCTTGGACAGAACTGAAACGTCCAGATTTCCCCAAATACTGATAAAATAAACAGCAAAAGAAAGGGGTGATTTTCCCCAGCTTTTCTGCCTAGTTCTGCAGCAGGCTCTGGTTACAGTGTGATTTCCCAGTGAGAACTGAGGTGAGCGTGAGAAGTAAGAAAGTCAGTTAGAAAATGGAGATTTGTGAGATACCCTTGGAGAAATCTCAGTGAGACTTTATACCGTGGCCTCCTCATTCCCCTACTTCAAGGGCCTGTACTCTACCAAACTATTTACACTCTACATGAACTAAGAATGAGTGGAACCAGAGTGTTTTGAGAAACAGACGCTGAGGTTGCCCTTCCCTTCTTCTCCACTCCTGGCAGATAGATGATGTTTCCAGTGAGACCCGTCCCGTGCAGCTATACTTTCAGGGTTGAATGTCTTGTCTATTCATGTTTTTTTTTCTGCCATTCCTTCATGTCTGTCCAGTAAACCTTTAAAAGCCCCAACCCCACCTTTAGATTAAACACTCACAGCTTACCGCAGCCTCCTTTACTAGAGCTTTGTCATCAAAGCCCTTAGTTCAGCTCCTGCCATAGTTCTTTCTCCTGCACGGTTACATTCCTCATATTCCCACTTCAAACGCTTCACTGCATGACCCCTGCTTTCTTACCATACCTAGCCTATATAAACATCTCAGGGTACGCTTATTTTTTGCGGGTTTTCCAGTCTCCCTGGATCAGCAGGAGCGGCTGGGTTCACCCACCCCGGCTTGCTTTCCTGTGGGATCATCGCAGCACCCTGAGATTTTCGAAATACATCCTCGGCATTTTGTCTGGGCAACACAGGGAGAATTGCAGCCTTGTGCTATATGCAGTCAGACCTTTTGGACTTGTGCACGTGGACAAAGTCACGTTTTCAAAGGTTCTGCACTCCTGGGAGCTGGACTGTCTCTCCACAGGACATGGCAGCTGTTCCCCACTCTGCTTTTTGTCCCTTCTTTTCATTGTGCTGATGTCAACAGTAAAAAAAAAAAAAAAAAAA
>JAAGAY010141227.1:47308-85298 GCA_011801015.1 Ardeotis arabs | reverse complement strand
CTGAACAGCCCCAACTCTCTCAGCCTGTCCTCATAGCAGAGGTGCTCCAGCCCTCTGATCATCTTCGTGGCCCTCCTCTGGACCCTCTCCAACTGGTCCATGTCCTTCTTATGTTGGGAGCTCCAGAACTGGATGCAGTACTCCAGGTGGGGTCTCACCAGGGCAGAGTAGAGGGGGAGAATCACCTCCCTCGACCTGCTGGCCACCCTTCTTTTGATGCAGCCCAGGATGCAGCTGGCTTTTTGGGTTGTGAGTGCACATTGTCAGCTCATGTCCAGCTTTTCATCCACCAGTATTCTCAAGTCCTTCCCCACAGGGCTGCTCTCAATCCCTTCATCCTCCAGCCTGTATTGATACCAAGATTTGCCTCAGAAGAATGTACTGCAAGGGGAAACAAGCAGCTGGGAGTTCACAAAGCTAAGCACAGCCTCACTTTTTACCAAAACCTTCTATTATCTAAGTACAGGAGGGTGAGGTCTTCTCTAGGGAGAGGTCTCCACCCTGTTGCACCTGTGCTTGTTTCCCACCTTCCATTGCCCACCCATTGGCCTGCATTATGCTTAAGTGAAAACTAGCACTTTTCATGTTTCATTTTATCCTGAATCTGGGTGGCAAATTGATATTGTGGACATTGAACACTTTCAGAGAGTAAATGATGCCAACAAGGAGAGACCATCCTTACTTTGTGACAGTTCATCTGGCCAGAGTCTTCCCATATGTGAGACACAAGGAACTGGGCTCCCTGATGACAACTTCCCTGGCTGTCCCAGGGAGACTTGATTGAATGCTGACCAGATTTGACCCAGAAATAAGCTAGGATTGCTCAACAAACTCAAATATTTTAATTTAGAGAAAAAGAAAATAAACTTTTTAAAATCTGAAATTTTTCCATTGAAAATAATTTCTGAATAAACTTGCTGAATAAGAATAGTGATTCTCTGGGATTTTGGGGAGGTGGGAGGGAAGTGGGAAGCCAAGAGGGAGACAAAGAAGAGATACATTGGATGTGGGGTTGGAGAGGAGAGTCATGAGAGAAAAGTGTTGCAGGGAGATGCCAGATTTACTGAAACCTCTGCTGGCTTGCCAGATGAATCAGACCACAGAATATTGAATTAGGAAGATTTATGACTGGGAATTGGAGGAAGTTACCTGTGATACAAAATATGTTATGTGAATGAGATCTCTTCTATTCTATTGACAGAAGTGTATAATGAGCCGGGAGCCGGGTCCCCTCTGCATTACCTTTCTGGAGATGCTTCGCTTGATTGACAGCTGAGCTGGAGCGAGTCAGCCACAGGGAAAACAAGGGCAGGACGCTCTCAGGAGCTACAGAGCAGTCTTCTGTGTGAAACTTTCTGAAACTTAAGAAGTTGAAAAGGGAAAAAAAAAGTAAAGCAAATATAAACTTTCCTTCTCCCCTTCCAACATTAAACTGACATACACAGAGGAGCCTCAGAGTCTTTCAAGCACCTGGGAAGGCTGGAGCAAAGGTCACAGAGTCCACATTTATTTACCCAACATCTGCTGCAAGAAATACAGAAAGATTCCATTGGCATCTGGCAGCACGAAGAGCTATCTGGCTACCGTTTTCATAGAGACTTCCAAAATACACCGGGGCATTAGATCCTACCCTGCATTGTACCGACCGGGATGCTTGGATGCTCTAAAAAGCCAGCTAAAAATGCCTTCTATGTAGGGTAATCCACAGGTGACACAAAGGTGTCACAGCTGCCTCTACAGTGCCTTTTCCAAGCTCTTTCCCCACACAGAGGTATGTGCCAATTTCAGAGCAGAGCATGGGGCTCCTCTGCCCCGCACCAAGTAGCCTCACAGCAGGGAAGCACACAAGCAGCCCATGGGGCTGCTGCGTCCATGCCACATCCTGCACTCGGCAGCAAGCAGCACAGCTTGGCTGGTAATGTCCTATGGGTTTCATCACTGAAAGTGATTTACAGCAGTTTAATAGTTATTTCCACCTTATATACAGGATTTTCATCACTAGCCACAGGGATCGGACATGGACGAAAAGCTCCACCTTGCTTACACCAGCACTTGTGCCATCTTTAAATTACACAGTCGCAGAGGAGTGAGTCAGCTCCCTGAGCTCACTTCTGCACGTGTAGGATGCAGAGGGCTACCTACCTACTTTGCAATGCAAGCAGAAGCCAGCCCAGGTGCTTCCACAGATTTATAACCCCATAGTTAGAAAGGGTACATGGGATACGACAAGACACTGGACAGCCTGCTGATACCTTTCGTCTTAACTTCAGCAACCTCTCCTTGCAAAATATTTACAATTATAAAACTGTTTACTCAGACACTCAAGTGTTATGGCCACCAGCTAGAAAGCACCTGAATATAAGAACAAAATTAATCCAATTTCCTCCTTGAAATCATATTTCTGTTACAGAGCCTTTGAAAAAAAAAATGCTTACAAATATCTGTGAAATTGTCTCTTATAATATGACATATATAATGACACCGTGTTTCTCTTTGGGCAAATGCATGATGTTACCATGAGGAAATACTAACAATGCACAGATGTGAACACTCTGCAAACATCAATGTTGTCCCCTACCAAAAAAACACCCACATGAAGTACTGTATCTTCATAAATCTTACGGGTTTTATGCATTGCTGCCATTGGAAAAACAACAACATATTGAATGGCGCATTTTGAGACAGGATGAGTTTAATAAGTCTACCTAACTTAGCTTAACTTCACCGTATGCTGATCCAGAGCCCTGCATCTATCACCCAAACGTTACAACGTGCGTTACTGCCAGCGTAACAAGGAGGGCAAAGAGGAGAAAATGTGTTTTAACCACAAACTGAGAGATGTCTCCCTGATTTATTAATTATTATGTTGCATCCAACATATTTTGCTACAAGAAATGTCACACACTTTTCGGGTTTTTTTTAAAAATATATATTTATTCCATTGTTTTTGTTCTTCCAGGAAAGTGTAAATACAGCGTACCCTACTATTTTATGTTTTTAAAAGGTGACCTATACTTTCCATTTCAAATGTGGTTTCTTTAATGAAAATATTGTAATGTCAGTCCATGCAAAGCAAATGCATATTAATATGCGTTTACATCTGTCTCATATTAATATTCATGCCTGAATCCACATCCCTACACAAAGCCAATTTTCTGACCATCTGTGTGATGGCTGGTGGATGCAATGAATAAATTTTATTTGTGAGGGGAGTGATAAATCATGTGTCTTCAGTTTTTCACCCACAATCTCTCCTCTTAGGTGCTAAAATGTTTTCGTCGTGGCTAAGAATTTTTGAGTAAAGCAAACTAATTAACCCCTTAGCAGATCATGCAGCTTCATTTGCCAGATGAAAGTCACCAAAAAACATACAAGGTACAGTTATATGACTGAGAAAATGGTACTGCAGTTTTAGGAGGTTTATTTCTTTTATTTTCTTCTTGAATTTCTCCTGTCTCAGAATCACACTCAATCTGATAGCATAGGCCAAATTTCTCACACTGATGCTGAGGTGTACTAGAGTCTGCAAACAGCCTGACTGCTTACAGCCGGCTTGTCTTCAGAGTTAAATACTATTCAAAGTAAGATGATTGTAACCTGAACTTCAGTAAAAACTATTTCACATGGGCTTATTAGTGCTAAGGCTGGCTAAGTAGCTGGCTAGGTACCAGCCTCCAAGCCTGATTGCCAGAGCACCCACTCTACATCAGCTGCTGAGCTTCCAAAGTGCCTCTGACTTTCTCTACAAAACAAGTCTCCTACTAAATTCCCAAAGGATAAATTCTGATGTCAGTCACACCAACGTCCATCCGGAGTAACTTTGCTGGTAGTGAGAACAGCTTTTTATCAGAGGGTTATTCTCAGGCAGTTCATAATGTAAATGCAATCCAGTCCAAACACACAGCTACACAAAGCCAAGTGCAATAACTTTCAATTGTAGAGAGTAGATAAAAAAAAAATTAAATTCTCTGACCAGTTTGAAACACAGGCAGCTGTAAGCCTGGAAGGATGATTAAAAAGACTTGCTTTCCAGTGCTTTCTAGTCCTGGCCACACTTTAAAAAAAAATTTTTTTTTTAACTGTACCATTACCCAGACCCCTAAACACAGACACTTGCTCTCACTCAGAAGCACAAGGTCTGAACAGACTCGTTCCCAAGTCCTGCGTAAGCATTGCTGTAATTTGGGGAGCTGATACAAGAGATACCGTGGCTTCCTCTGCATCAGGTAGACAGACCACGCCTAATGCACAGCAACAGCAGTGCTGGCTTTGTCCCTGGACACATCAGCCCTGGGCACATTCAGTGAAAAACATGCTGGGGTAAAAAGTGCCAGAACCTTAGGCATGGTTAAAGTATTCGACTGAATAGCAGGAGACTTGTGTTTGAGTCTTGTTTTCAGTCTGCAATATTCAAACCATAGCTGCTACCACCCCAAGGGAATTCCCCATCCTTCAGGCTGCTGACTTTTTTTTTTCCACCTACTTTTTTTTTTAATTAGCTCCTCTGCAGGACACACGTGCACACAGAAATGTCAAATTAAAACATGTTTTTGCCAATACTAGACTAAATTATTTTCTCTTACATCTGCAGTGAAGTCACTTCAATATCAGGTAACTCAAGTTACGATGACATTTTTTGGCCTGGGATACCAAATCCTCTGCTTGAAGTTGGACTTTGCACATTTTTGTAGATACAGATTTTGGAATCAACAAAGAGGGGAGAGATTATTCTTTCCTCCTTCTAATGTAGGTCAAATCATGTCAGCAGCAAATAACCTACTTCTACCTTGACAATCCAGCCGTAGGTAGTTTGAACATTATTGTGCACTGAACTGGAATCTGAAAAAGGAATTGTGAATGAGCTTCACACTTCATCAGCATAATTGGCAAGAAATTACTTGTAGTTCAAATAAAAACATACAATTGCTAAAAAAGAAGCTTAAAAAGCACTACAGGAAACAAGCAAGGTAGTTAGTCATTCATCATTTCCAAGAAACCAGGTTTGTGAGGAAACCTTGGGTGAAAATATATTTAGATCTAATATCTTTTGTCATAGTAAATTGTGTTCTATTTACATAATGGGAAAATAGGACATTTCCAGAGACTGCCAAATCCAGAGGTTTTACTCTTTATTCCTTCATTCCTCTTCATGAGAGAAAGACAGGACAAAGCAGGAGGTGGCACCTTTCATCATGACCTTGCCACTCAGGGCCAGTAGTGGTCCTGAAAGATATTGCTGTTTTCATGGGTGTCAAGGGACCTATGAGAAATGAGCTAAGTTTCATCAAAGTTCCCAGAGGAAGGCATCTATATTACAGATACTGCTCGGAAAACTAATTGGTTTCCATGACTAATGAAATTCATATGGAAATATTGATCAAAATACTCCCTTTAGGTTTATGTTTAAAGCATATAAATAAATAAATTTAATATACAAATATCTTATATTTTATATTTATTGCTAACAGTTTTAAAGCATAAAAATTGAATGGATACATGTATCTTCTACCCACTTGGAAAACCAAAATATATTTCAAAACTGGTTTTTACTTCTCTTATTCATTTATTTGATTGTTCATATTTGCTGAGACACATGGAAAATCTCTTATTCACAAAAACAGCAAGGGTAATAAAACTCCTGATGTTTAGAGGGGCTACTCACATGCCAGAAGATATGAATGTTTATAGATGCTTTGTTAGGCTGCAGCCTGAATTATTATTGTCACTTTTAAGATTGCAACTGGCCAGTGTAAAGGCTGTATGCGCACAGAGGGTGCAGAATGAGCCATCAGAGGGTGCAAAACCAAACATAGCTTGCCTAGTTTTCTGTCATTTCCCATTTCACATCCTCCACTCCCTTCAAATAGTGGGACGAAGAGCATGAAATTTTAGAAAGGCAGAAATCAATTCTGCAATTGGAGGGCTCCCCAAGTCAAGCCTAAAGGGCAATTCTCAAAGCCTCTGCAAATCCACTGTGATTGTGCTGAAAAGAGCTAAAAGCTGCAGAACCACTGTGAGACAAGCTCCTGGCACCAACACGCTCCTGGAGGTCCCAGGACTGCCTTCAGCTTCGAACCCTTTCTCTTTAGTTCCCCTGCCACTCTTTGTCCACAGCCCCCAAAATAAATAAGTAGCAGTAGCCTTGTATGGTCTAAGCTTCAAAAGATCATTTGTGTCCAAACATTAATAAAATAATTATTCTGATAACATTTCCAGGAATGTCAACACAGGAGGGTTTTTTTTTCCCCTTATGGTTTGGTAAAAAGGCATACGCACACTT
Source organism: Ardeotis arabs (assembly GCA_011801015.1). Lineage (NCBI taxonomy): Eukaryota > Metazoa > Chordata > Aves > Otidiformes > Otididae > Ardeotis > Ardeotis arabs. Next base: position 79,018 of record JAAGAY010141227.1, on the reverse strand, counting down.
CCCATACATACCCTTCCAAGACCCTCTCAACAATTCCAGCACCTCTCGGTGAGACTAGCTACAAAAGAAACAGAGAAGCAGCTGGTGTTAGGTCAGAAATTCAAGCCCAAGTCAGAGAGCTTGATTCCTTCATTCCTGTTCCTAACGCAAAGACAGGACAAAGCAGGCAGTAAAGTCGTGTCAGTACTCCGAACACTACCTTTGCATCTCGTTTGGTGTCAAAGCACACAGCAGCGCTCACAGCCAACACATGCTGAAGTTTCCACTATATGGAAAGCCAGCTGTAGAGAGAGACGGTGGCTGCCGAGCTCCTGTCACCTGGCTGAGCTCCACCTGCCACAGCCTCAGATCCTGCAACCCCATGGTCAGTGTCCTCCGGTACCGGCATGGGGACACCAGGCTGCAGCCATGGAAGTGAAAAAGGAGTGTGCATTAGTAAAATAGTTCCTCTCAGGGCAATTGCACTTATTTATAGTCTTTCTCCTCCCCAGTATCCTTGTGGGTTGTTATGGTCTCCCTGGAGAATGAATTCTAATTTTAAAAGAGCCTCCAGTGGATAATGTGAGAAGAAAACTCTTCCCACAGGAGCTGCTGCACTTGCAGCAATGATATTCATCCTCACGGCTGAAAATGCTGACAAGTTGAGCTAGGTGCTCTGTTGCGGCATGGGCTGCCCGTCACCCCAGTGTCGCTATCTCCTGTTCAGTGTGATCAGTGTCTATGGAGCTGCCCTAGGGACTGCAAAGACAGTTGAGGAGTATAAAAGGCAGTTAGCCGAGATAAACTGCTGATTTAATTGACTCAGTCCAAGTAAACTGTGTGTGTTGCGGGAAGGAGATTTTATAAAGCAACTGGGAATGTCTGGGTTCCCACCAAGTCAGTACATGGAAAGACCCACAGAGGGGAAGAGGAGTTGAAGGGAAAACCCTCATTGGGTTTCATAGGCTCTGAATCCAGTCTTTGCAATTCCTTCATGTGTATGAACCCACAGTCACTCCCTGTAAGTCTCCAATATAGGATGCATTGCTACAAAATAGGGCTTAACTGGAAGTTTTCTGGCAAAACAATGGGAAAACACTACTTTATCAACATAAAAACTTTTCATGGGGTTTATTTGAGTCTCAGCAAAACTTCTGCCAGCAAATCCTTTTCACCAGCAGGACTGAGAAAAAAGGATGCTGTCTCTGAGCTTGTAACAGGGACGCCTAGAATTGTGCAAAACCCCAGCTTCCAGACCTGCTCTGCCTGACTCAGAAGAAAGACAAGCACTTAAAAGAGCCTCAAAGCTGTATTTTTCATGCCCTAAGAGTTGCCCCAGGGACTGAAAGTCTCTGCTTGCCTCGCTGAAGATGTTTCAATCTCTGTTAAAAAAGATGAATATTCAGAGGTGTGAAATACTCCTTGAACCAGGGTGGGAGCGGCAGCCCTGTGGTTGAGGCTCTTGGCCAGCAGCCTGGAACCACAGGCAGGTGAAGGTGGGCTTCTCCAAGCCAGGCACAGTGCATAGGTCTCTCTCATTTTTCCCAGAAGGAAAAAAAACTCTGAAAAATTTTTGTTGCATCCAGCCCAGAACAGCAGGCTTATTTCATCTGCGGAAGTCTTGCATGCCAAGGAAGATTAACAAGGAGCTCACAGGCACAGGCTTCCCCTCTGACTTCCTGCTCCACCAGGAGATCCTGCCTCTTGGTGTGTTTGCATCTTCTTTCTGCCATGCTCTTTCCATTTCTCTGCTTTTTCTTCCTACCATTTGATGTTTCCTTCAGCTCCAACCCATAGACGGGGCAGGGGAGGATGAGCATCACCACTGCCCCTGGGCTACCACTGGCCAGCCCTGCTTGGGAAAGGAGCCCTCTCACATCCAGCACCTCTGCCACAGCTCTCTCCAGCTCCAAGAGGCCAGAGTTGAGCCACGCTCTCATTCACCCTGCCCTCAGCTATTCCCCTCAGCCTTGGTTGATGCTTTTCTGTCGGGCACTGTCTCCCTCCTGTTTGTCAAACAGGTGCAAAGAATCTGAAGGGTTTTCAGGAAGAGCGATATTAAAATGTTACTGCAACTTAGAACTGGTTGTTGCTAAAATAAGACTATTTCCAGGAGAAAGAGCATCATGTAAGGGTGCTAAAATAAGACTATTTCCAGGAGAAATAGCAGCACGTAGGGTTGACCTTGTTCTTACTGCTAAGGTAGGCAAATGTTCAGTTAACATTGTTTCTCCAGTCAAATAATAGATCAGGTAAAATATAGTCCGGTGGGCTTTTGGAAATAGGCAAGATTTTACTGTCAAAAAATGTCATTTTGAATGTAGAAGAGGGTGAAAATGAACAGTGTTTCTCTGTCCATGATCAAGCTTTTAAACTACATTTCCTCCTCTATTAGAAATTCTGATTTCTCAACTCTCATCTTGCCTATGCCAGTTTTTCTTTCTTCCAACCCATTATCACTTTTCTCTTCCATGTCTTCACCACAGAGGCTCTGCATGTGAAGATTCTGTGGCAGTTTCTTTGATTATCCTTAGTGCCATGTCCATTTTGAGATCAGTCAGATGTTCTCAGATGGAAAGTTCCACCGTCAGAAAATGCAGAAAAATAGTTCATGTAAATGCACAGACTTCAAGAGTCTTTCTGTCGTAGTTCAGCCCCACTTGGGACCAGACTACGCAGTCTCTCTCTCACTCCCCCCACCCTTCAAGAGAACAGGGGGAGATAATATAAGAAAAACGGCTCGAGGTTTGAGATAAGGACAGGGAGTAAATCCTTAAAGTTACCATCACGGGCAAAAACAGACTCGACTTGGGGAAAACTATTCATTTATTACTAAAACTAGCAGGATAATGAGACAGAGAAACAAGATAAACCTCCTCCCCACCCCTCCCTCTTCCCGAGCTTAACATTATCTCTACTACCTTCCCCCACCCCGAGCGGCACAGGGGGGAAGAGGGAATGGGGGTTGCGGTCAGTTCATTACGTGATGTTTTACACCACTGCTTCGTCGTAAGGGGAAGAACTCCTCGCATTCCTCCCCTGCTCCAGTGTGGGGTCCCACCCATACGCCACAGTCCTTTGTGAAACTGCTCTGGTGTGGGTCATCTCTTCCACAGAGTGCAGTCTCTCCAGAACGGCTGCCCCAGCAGGCCCTCCAGGGGCCACAGCCGCCTTCAGGCATCCACCTCCCCCAGTGTGGGGTCCTTCACGGGCTCCAAGTGGATCTCTGCTCCTCCATGGACCTCCATGGGCTGCAGGGGGACAACCTGCTCCACCATGGTCGTCACCACAGGCTGCAGGGGAATCTTGGCCAGGAGCCACTACTCCTCCCCCTCCTTCTGAACTGACCTTGGCGTCTGCAGCTGTTTCTCTCACACGAAAAGTTCTTCACAACAGGCTGGCAGACACCTCTCAGAATTTCTTCACATCATCCATCTCATCTCCTCTCCACTTCTTGCAGCCAGGCTGGGCTGAGTTGGGCCCAGTCGGCCGCCTGGCAAGAGGCCAGAGGGTGAGGCCTGCAAGGCCCATGAGGCCTGCGCCTCCCCCTCTGGGCCTCTGCCCCCGCTCAGCTTCTTCACATCTTCTTTTCTTTTTTTCTTTTTCCTGTTTTCCCCTTCTTAAATAAGTTATCGCAGAGGCATTATCACAGGACATTCTGCTACCAATTGGCTCGGCCTTAGCCAGCAGCGGGTCCACCCTAGGCCCGGCTGAGTCCACTGAACAAAGGGGAGCGACTTCTAGCAGTTTCCTACAGAAGCTTCCACCTTAGGCCCCCCCCTCACTAAACAAAACCACAACACTTTCAAAACTGGCTTCTTGTCTGTATGGAATCACCAAGCCTTTTAACAGAACTCTACCCAACTATGGTCACACCAAGATTTCCAATTTTTTAGATAAAATATTTCTATTCTTTATCAACAAAAGTCCTCAGAATTTCCCTTAAGTGGGAAACACTCAGATTCCCTCTTTGTACTCCCCAAACCAAATTCCAGATCCTGGAATTTCTGTAAGATGTCAAATACCTTCAACAAATCTGATGAATTAATTAATCCTTCCCTGCTTTCCTATCAGTCCGAATTCTACAGCACTTAACTCACGCTTTTGTCCAGGCAATTACATTTCACAAGGCTGCATTAAATCCTTTAAAATAGTTCGGAGAATCATAAGCTCTTAAAACTTTAAAACCATTTAAACTCAGTTGGATACAGATTAGGATGAGGATTCTCAGCTGTGGAGCTCACTGTAGCTCCACTCATTCACTGGACCACTGTCAACCTATGAACGAGCAGAAAATCTTGCTTATAGTTACTGCACCTCCAGATGATCATCCAAATATAGCCTAACCAGCAAAATAAAGCTTAATTTTTAATTCACAAACAGAAAGGTCTGCACTTTGAGAAAGGACCTGGTTGTTCTGAGTAACAGCCTTGAAAGACATTCTTTATTTTAGATGTCCCTCATATCTCTTCACTAGTTGCAAAATGATATTAATAAGAATCAGCCCTAGAACCAGAACATTTCATTTTTATTAGTCAGTGTAAATGATCTGTCTAGTACCCTGCTTCTGACAGGTCTTGGGTTTTCAGTTAACATGTGCCAAAACCTGTCTCACTAGCATTCAGCAATAACATCCTGAATAATCTCATCATCCTTTATCATTAAAAAGTCACATCTCAAAACTGGCGCATCGAAATAACTGTCTTATATTTAACCCCTCAATAACTCGGGTACCTGAATCGTTTCCAAAATATATCTTTCCTTCCCCTAGGCTTTCATTAGAATGACAAATATCTGTGTTACTACGTGAGCTACAAGTTTCTTGGAACAAGGCGTCTTCCTTGCAACGTTATCACCAGCTGATGCCAGAAGCTGGATGAGGGATTTGTTTGCTTTGTGAGGCTGGCTTTCATCGTCCTGAATTCAACACTAACATCTTGCTAATCCTACGTTTAAATCTATGGACACTAATGCGTCTCTTTTTGGATCTCCCCACTGAAGTATCAAAGGCTTAGAAAGGCTAACAATAATTTCTCCATCTGCAGGGCTCGCAAAAAAAAAAAAAATTAGGATTAAAGTCTTTGCAGTGCATAGGTTGTAAATTATGTATTTCTCTGGACATTACTATGAGTAATTCTGCTTTACTTGGAGTGCTATGATCCAAAGTCTGAAAAAGATTAAAGGATTAATTTCCTTCTTGATTCATTACTGCACGTTTTGTTCCTTTTTTTCTTATGTTTCTACTCTGTTTATGTACTAAAAATATTTTATTCATGGATCCTTATGCAATTGTCCATGACCATGGCACAAGATACATTCAAATGCCTTGACACTTCAAATACAAATCTCATTTTATACCAGTCAGGATTACATAGACATTAACTGCATCATGTTCTTTTATGCTGATGGTATGACATCAAAACAGTTAAGAGTCTTCAGGTTCAAATTCTGCAGCATAATGCTCACTTTCCTACTGCAAAATGTACGGATGCAGGACTGGGCTGATTGCTCTGGAAGGCTCTGTTTGTGACTGACTTTTGCCCGGAGCATTTTCACTTTTCTTTCTTCCATAGCCACAGAGTTAAAAGGGCTGTGGGTGGGGGACGGGGTGGGGGGCAGGAGGAAATACTGGAAACCTACATTAAAATTTTCAAGGGATCATAATATCTTGCATTGGCAGCTTTTTCATCACACTGCCAATTATGATCAGAATACAAGTTATTTTTGCCTGGGTAAGAATTTGCAGTGCCATTGGAATGGCACAAGATTCTGCTAATGCACTCGCACAAATGTATAGTCATAGCATCCTATAAAACCTCTAATTAGTTCAGATATGACATTGCTCTCTATTCCGGTTTACTAGTAAAGTTAAGAGATGGTGTGTGCTTGTTTTGAATACATTAAACATTTTGTTCTGATTAGATTCTATGCACACTTCACAGAGGAAAATACATCTGCTCCATCAGTGATATAAACCGGGTATTTCCTCAGGGGTGTGTAAAGTGTGTATAAATCTCTGCATCTGCCTGAGATTTGCATAGATGCCAGTACATAGGTCACTTGTGCACTTAGTTTTCTTTGTGATCTGGGAGTAATGCTGGTTAGCTCTCAATGCTGTAATGAGATCATAGACATTTTTTGCTTACATGTGTAAAGCTTTATTCTGTTGTGCATAGGGCTCTATGTTGCATTCCTGGTTGAGTCCAGTGTTTTTACTTATTTAGAATGAAAAGCTTACATTTCTGGCCAAACAGTATTACTGGCCAGCGTTTATGCACCCAGATTAGTTTCATCTTTCATTTTAAATTAGTAATTCACATATTTTGTCCATCAAGTAATTGTAAGATGTCTCTATGTTGAAAATATTCATAACAGCTCACAGAAAAGCACCCTTTTGTATAGTCTATTGTCTCACATTAACTCACTTTTTTTTCTCAAGGAATTCCCTCTGCAGCAATCCCCACTGTAAGCCATTAGTTGAGCACATCTGCCCACTCTAATGACCACTCTAGTGTACACATACCTGACTGCCATCTAATTTAGACATCACCCATAGGACACTAATACTAATGTCTCCTGGGCCAGCTAAGTCCTGGATTATTGACTAGCTACAGTTATCACTTCATTTGGTCTTTGGAGGTGAACCAAGTGCACCTGAGGTCATAAATAGGTGAAATTATTATACAGCTTGCAGAGGAACCAAGTATTTTTGTTACCCTAATAAGAACCAAAAATATACTTTCTAATTTGTTTTGACAGAGAATCCAATTACTTTGCCTTTATGCAATGTCCCCTTTGTGCAGCTACGAAAATGCAGCCAATTAGGCATAACATTCTTTTTCAGTATGAGCAGCAAGTTAAATAAATTGATGCCATTTAAAATTAACACAAAAAAAAAGAAAGAAAATTGGTGGTATCAAATATCTGATAATCAATCTTTTATTTTAGAAAGAAAAGAAAAAGGAAGTAATCAGGGCTGCTATTTCTAATTGAAATAGTAAATAGAGATGCAATAAACAATAGGGGTTATGATTGCTGCCTATAACTACGTTGGGGGGAGGTAAACACACGGAGAAGAAAGAGCTGTTTAAGCTAAAGGAAAATGCTGGCATGAGAAAAAATGGGTATAAATTGTTCCTGAATGTGTAAGACTGGATTTAGAAGAAGGTTTTGAGCCTTTGGAAGAGTCGGTTCTTGAACAGCCCTCTAATATTGCAGTGGGGCAAAAAAAAATACATAATTAGGGTAAATTGGAGCTTGATAAAGAAATTCTGTAGCCTGTTTTCATCTGAGAGGAGGAGACTGCACACAATAATCCAGTATTTCCCTTTCAGTCCCAAATTAGCAAAAATTGTGTTTGTGGACTAGGTCAAATTCAGGTCTGCTACAGAAAGCACAGCTCAAGAGGTATTTGTGCCACTGCATATTTTTACACTGAAAGCTAATCCACTTATCTCTAGCAAAGCAAGAAATCACCTTCTTCCCAACCCTAATAGACAAACTGGAGTTGATACCAGTTCTGAACTTGGCCCATTGTGGAGCAGATTCAAATATGCTCATTTATAATGGAAACTGTCTAGTACAGCACCCTTTGGGGTAAATGCTCACTTGTAGCAAGCAAATGTGAGAGAATGGAAAATTCTGGGTTTTCTTCTGCTGTGGATACTTATATACACATTAGTCTACACAACACAATTTCCATTCCAGAGGTAAAAATGTTAGGACCACATCAGGATGCAGCCTGGATTTCAATAGCGGTAGATTTATGAGAGAAGATAAATACTTGCTTAAGAAACAATTTATTTTTGTCCAAAAAAGGGAGCAGCCGAACACATGAACAAATGCATGTGAGTTTTCATGGATATCAGCAAATCTACACAACAGTTGAGTGGGCTTGATCCTATACATCTCAAACCCCAATTGCCTTCAATGTGAGCTTGTCATTTCCAAGCAATGTTTACAACCGGATTCATGCCAAAATGACTGCATCAGAAAATCAAAGTGGATACAGTGCTATAAGATAATATTTTGATAACAAAGTATAAAGATAAAAGAAAAATAGTGTACCAAATCTCTGTCTCTTAATTTTTGTTGATTTCAGGGTAAGAAGTAGATACAAGGTTTTCTTTAACCAAATTGCTAAGAAAACCTGTATTGCAACAAAAAGGTCAATGCTAAAAGCGACGTGTTTTCCTTTAGAAGTGTGATACTTTCACCTGCTGTTATCAATGATTATACTGAACATTGTGCAAAATCCTGGGAAAAGATAGTTATTTATTCACATTTCTTTGTTAGATGTTTTTCATTGCATGAAGAGTCATCAGTGATCGGCCCCTCACCTGCCTTTGAAGCTGGGTGAAAGCTGGCAACTGCTGAAGTGTCTGCACAAGAGGGGATGAAGAAGGCAGCTGCCTGTTCCTCTGATCCTCTGGAGAGACGGATAAGATGTGCAGAGACAGGGAGTCGCTCCAAATGTGCAAACCTCCCTTGTTCTCATCACATGCAACAAGGACCACAATAAATGGGGACTGATGAGGCTTTAAAAAAAAAAAAAGAAAAGAAGAAGAGGAGTAATATTGTTACAAACAGCAGTGTCATCCCCAGAGTACCACTGCAGCTCAGAGAACTGTTGTTCTGGGAATGGCTCTGCTATTAGTACTAAAAATTAAGCAGTCTCGCTAGATGAGGCTAACAGTTTTTAAACTATCATAGTGTTTCATATACAGTATCTCAGTTTCCCAATTCCATTTTCTCGTTCACAAAGCCAGAAAAAAAATGACTGCAGTAATTAGTTGTTCTTCAGCTTTTTTTTTTCTTTCTTCTAATTACACTGGCTCCCCTTCCCCTGCTTGTATACATCAAAATATTTCACCAGATTGAGAAGGAATTTTACAAAAGTCCTGGCTGAAGAATCAGGAACAGTGTCAGAGCAACACTGAGTCATTCTTTCTCCTATACAACAGCAGTACTAGAGATTTGAGCTCGTTCCTTGAACACAGGAACACTGATCAGAGCCAACACAGCGGTTTAGCATCCCTAACCATTTGTACTGGGTTTGGCTGGGATAGATTTTCTTCATACTAGCTATTATGGAGCTGTGTTTTGGATTTGTGATTAAATAATGTTGATAACACAGGGATGTGGCAGTTTTTGTTGAGCAGTGCTTGCACAGCATCAAGGCCTTTTCTGCTTCTCACATCACCCCACCAGTGAGTAGGCTGGGGGTACACAAGGAGTTGGGAGGGGACACAGCTGGGACAGCTGACCCCAGCTGACCAAAGGGATACCCCATACCACATGATGTCATGCTCAGCTATATCCACAAGTTTTCTCACTTTTACCCTTCTGATTCTGCCCTGCATCCCACTGGATGGGGGAGTGAGCAAGCGGCTGTATGGTGCTTTGCTGCCTACTAGGGTTAAACCACCTCACCATTCCCAGGGCTTTGCTCCATGTTGGTACCCAGCTACATTCTGCTTCTGCTGAGGACAACAGCCACAGCTGGGGCAGCGAGCAGTCCTCACCTGCCCAGCCGCGTGCATCCGCACACAGCTGGGCAGGCGGGGACCAGTTGCTGCCCCAGTCGTGGCAATTGAAACTGATGCACAGGGTACCTAGGCATCTCCATCAACTCCTGCCTTCCCGCCCAGCTGCAGCAGCAGCTGTGCATGGGAAAGCCACATGCTTGCCATCATATTTTTTGCATGCGGACTCCAGGCTTGCTAAGGCTTTTGTTAACCCCAAGGTAAAATAAGGATAATGCCCCCTCATCAGTGTTTTCCCCAATCTTACCTTCCTTTCTTGCTCCTCAACCACAAAAATGCCTGTTCTTCAGACACAACTTTGTCACTCGGTATTTTACAGGGGAAAAAGGAGAGAGGAAAGAAGTTGTTATTATTTTACAATTACCTTTACAATACGGTAAGCACGTGCAAGGTGAAAGGCTGAGCAACGACAGCAGTACAGCTGCAGCGGCCGTCTGTGCTTCAGATCCCCTGTTCAGCCTGCACTCATGCAGACTGTTGGTTTGACTTCCAAAAAAATCCCATTTAAATAATTACGTACCAAAAAAAAGCTCATTTGCACTGCACAATGCTAGATGTCATTTGATTCCATCAACTTGAGATGTTTGCTGCATTGCACGGACACCTACGTGAAGAAACAGCTGTCTCTCTCTCTCACTAACACGAACACATGATGTTCACCTGCAAATCCCCATCTTTCCTTTCTGGAATAAATTTATAGCATTAAAATATAGGCATCTCTCAGAATTTTTAGAAAGGTCTGAAGTCCAAAAACTGAACCAACAAGATGATGCTTGGGTAGAAAAGTCTGTCGTGCTATTTCATTATTATGATGATTCTTGAAAGGGACAACAGGAGCCTGCACTAATTGGGTAAATTATCTCAATGGAAGTGATGTCTGTCAAAACTGGATTTCACACAAACTACTTTCACTTGGCCAGCCAGCCACTGGCTGTTTAATTGATTGAGCTACCTTTCATCTTGTAACTAAACAAGGAATAGTTCCACATGACGTCATCCATTCTCTGAGCCTCCTATTAATTTCTTGACTTTGCTGTCCTGCAAGTGCTCAGCCCTCATCTCCACTCAATAAATAAAAGTCTGGAGAGTGGACAAATTACCATTGTTTGTGCAGACTGCCAGAGGATCTGGGGACCACGGCAAAAGTGCTCTCTGGCATCCTCATCTGCATTTCTTTCCACCTCAGCATGCACAAGGGTGTGCCTGAAAGCAGCCCCCACTTCAAGAGCAAATGCAAGACACGGCTTTTGCTCTGTCCCCAGTCGCCGCTGGGAGAGTGCAGACAGCCACGTTTCAGCCCATGCCTCCAGTTCTGCCGTCTTTCCCTGCCCTTGCTCCTGCCTGTCGAAGCCTCTTGCCATGGGAAAAGCAAGAGGAGAGGGGTCACAAAGGACATCTTCAGGGAACAACAAGACAACCCTGCGAGCGTGCCTCAGCCTGAGCTGAGCCCTCCTTCCCAGCCCATGCCGGCGAAGTCACTGGTCATTCACTTCCACTTACAGTCATTGTACATGTCTTCTTCTGCCCTGCCTCCGGGTGTGGCTGGCCAAGTTCCCAGTCTTCGGGCAAATATGTGACAGAAACCATTAGATTTCAATGGAAAAGCTTATTGATTGACTTTATTGTGAAACTTTTAGAAGTTTTTGAAGGAAGAGTCACACAACTGAAAGAACTGACCTCTTATAAGGCAGAATATCCTCACTTTACCATTGGTTTTGGAAATGTCTTTCTAGGAAAGCTACACATATGAGCTTAAAAAATGCGGAATTTTCAATAAAAACACAGATTTTATTTTATTTTCTGTTTATACACCAGTTTTATTTAAATAGGTTCTTAATACTGTTGCTTTGTATTGCTGGGGACAACTCAGTTTAGTTTAAAATGATTTAAAGAAAAAATAGAATACATATAATTATACAATCTTTTAATATTATTCCGTTCAATCAATAGCAAAAACTAAATCTAAGATCCCAGTATTATTAGATGCATAAATCTGCACCTGTCATGCTCTAAGTTCCAGCTCTGCAGAGCTCTGCATGATCAGGATTTCCTAAGACATGGCAACAGAGCATTTTTATCCTCAAATTTTGATATCATGAAGAAGGCAAATGATTTTTAAAATGCGCTACATTTTCCTCTTCCTTGCATTGGTGAAAATCTAGACTAACTTGAAGCGAGTTTCATCATCCAGGACTTCCAGAGTAGCTTGGAGTAGAATGCACTCAGTTCTCTATGTTAACTTGTCTCATCATTGAAGGCTTTTTAGCATTTTTGTACTTGCTTGTTTTGCAAGCATGTATTTTTCTATTGTTGTTTACCAAAAAAAAAAAAAAGAAAAACACAATTTTTGTGGTTTCTTTGCCCATTTAGATTCAAGCACTATCACTGATGGCATCTGCACTCCATTGGAAGTAACATTTGGTCACGGGTAGAGGAGTAGAAAGATAATTTTGTTTTTCCCCAGAAAACTAGCAAAAATATTTAAGAACAAGAGAAGATCACTGGGAACTAAAAACCTGGCTTCCTCCTCTGGTATCAGAACTACAAAGTTCTCTGTGAATAATGACAGGCCAGGGCTGGAGCCTGTAATGATGATAACAGGTAAGTGAACAATAAAGGAATGAGCTTATGAAGTAGAAAAGTAATTCTTTTGGTGCATTTCTCAAGCTGCACACACCACACCTGCTAAACACCTAATCTAAGTGAGAATGCTTCAGGAGATGTTGCCTTTCTAATCATAAAAACGCCAGGTCCAATCCATAGGTGTTTTCCATACAACCTGCTATTTCTTTCACAGACAAGACAGGGATGGAGTTCCAGGCAGGTTGATGCCCTAATAGAACATGTCTCTGTCATTCCAAATGTATTTCACTGTCTAATTAGCAGGAATTCTCTCCCTCAACCTGTGGGTTGTTGTTTTGGTTTTTTTTTCTTTTGATTTAAATAATGCCCTATTGCAATTTCATTCAACCATATTGATGTAGAATTGCCACCTTTCCTTGCCTTTGTTTTGACTTTCCTCTTCCTGACCCTCAGACATAATTCCGCCTTCTAGCTGACATCTTAATAAAACACAACTCTGTCATTCCAAATGTGTTTTCCATTCCAAACAGATGCTTCTAGTTTCACTAATAAGACTCTGGTATCTGTATAAAACTGGCTGTAAAACATTTTTGCACCTTGTGCTCCTTTTTGTCACAGATAGCATTTGGAAAACCTGGACAATCCTAACAAATCTTAATAGCTAAATACCCCTCTAAATAGCTAAATACCACTGCCCGAATATTTATCTCCTCTAGTGCTTATATACATCCTCTCTATCTATTCTGCGCTTAAGCAAAGTCAGCAATGCTTCCCAGCAACCACACCATAACGCGTCCCATTACCTTAATCAAAACTCTGCCTTTCTGTAACTTCTGGAAGTCACTGAAGCACTTCAAAAAGCCAGACTGGCATTTTATTTGCTTCATTTTGCAGAAAAAAAAAATGCTGGACTCACATCTTGAATTGTTCTCCTTTAATTTTTTCTCTTCCTGTTTAGTTTCTGCTTCCTTTTCTGCTCTCAGTCAAATTGTACAGGAAGACTCAGGTTATGTCATCAGTCAACTAGATCACACTCATATCAGCTTTATTTTAGGAGGGAAAATGGTTGGTTGTATAACAGTACCCAGTTGCTTGCATCCATCACCTCTCTTTTACATATGACCCCTATCAGGACTCATTGTGTGCACCAGAACTGCCATCTAAATTCTGTACCAACTGTGACAGCTAATAACAAAAATCACTGCAGTCATCTGTTTGGTGTTTGGGCTCATGGTTGCTCCCATTAGTGGACGGCGGAATCTGTTAGCTAGCACTTGTTCTGATCTACAGTGCTGAAATCTGCCAGGCTTAGATCTGGATTGGTGGCACTACAGTTTTTTGCAAAAAAGAAAAAAAAGCTATACTAGCTATACTATATTTAGCTTCATTCTTTTAACTCTTGGTCACTGACATCCTTCCAATTGTTAGTCTCTTCTGCAACACTGTGTCACTCAGTAAAGTCTCTCTTCTCCCAGTTTTTTCCTTACCAAGACAATTTGCAGCCCACCATCATCATACATCTAGCTCTCTGAACAAATCTACTTCTCTTTCTCATCCAGCTGTGAATTTTCATTTTCTAACAGTACTCCCAGAAAAAAAAATAATATAGCAGCAACCTTTGTAATCTTAAATATTTCTCAATATGTACAATAGCTTAAAGCACATCAGTCCCATCTGCACTGTGCAGATGCCTAGACCCCTGAAGACTTACTTTCCGTCAAACGATACCTTTTGCACTCTTGGCTCACTCATTTTCTTTCTCACCTTTGTGGTGCTTCACTTCTGGTCTCCTGTAGACAATGTATTTTGTATAGCGCTTTCAGATACAATCTTTGTGCAGTTGCTAAGTTTGTTTTTCAAAATCACCCTAATCTGCAATTGATACCTGTAGATTTTCAAAGCAAAACTTAGTCACTCAAAAAATGGTTTCAAGTCTCCAGCTTCAGAATTACAATAAAAAAAAACCCTATAATATGTTTTTGTTTCCACACTCTTACCTGAAAGATTGTAAGTTTAAAATTACATTGAATTCATTCATACTTAATGTTGTACAAGCAGCTTCAAGTTTTTCCTGCGTTCCTGTCTGCAGAAAAAAATCTACAGAGTGGCACATTTTATTAACCTCTGTTTGCTGATACAGCAATAGTAGTAAGGATTCCGATTCTTACTTGCTACATTGAAATAAATTAATAGATTTACTCTCAGTTACACCACTTTAACACAAATCACAAAGCCTGACCTGAAGTATGTAGCATCTCAGGAGAATCTGTAACACAAAAAAAAAATCAAAAGATGAGTTGGCTTTCCTCCAAGAAGGAAGCTAAGTGCCAGAAGAACAAGCAATATTACCAGCATTAACATGTTTATAGCTTTTTATATTCTCAGCTGTGACCAGGATGTGCTGGGTAGAGCTAAGAAAAAGCTGCTGCAAAGAAATCAGTTTTGACTCCCTGATTCTGGATCTAGTTCCACCACACTCTCAGTTTCAGCTCTGTTGAAAGACACTTAGGGTCACTCAGATTTTCTATTTGCTGGCGTAAGACCTATGGGAACATCTGCTAGTCAAGGGCAACCCCAGCATAGGAGACCCTCCTCATTCACAGAGACCCCATAATCCTGTCTCTGGGAGAAGGAGAAGGTTGGCTTGAAATTAAGTATGCTCATCCTACACCTCTAACACTAATGCCATCTCAGGTGAGGACCAGGCTTTCTGTGCTGCTGGGGCAAAGCAAGGTCCCCAGGTCCAGATGAAGGAATACACCCCAAGCTTTCCTCTGGCCGTAAAAGTAGTCCATCAGGTGGGTCACAGAGGATAGCTGAAAGGAGAAATCACTCACCAACATTGTACAGACAGGAGCTACTGCAGTAGCTTACACGCTTTGGGATTCACAGAGCACAGTCACCCCTCAAAGCTTTTCACAGACCATGAGAGTGTCTACAATTTTCACCATTCAACTCATTTCCATGCATCAGAGATATTAACATGCTCTGCAGTCCCTGAGCCATAGGATAGGAATGACCGGACTAAGTACTTTTCATTCTTTTGTCTGAAGATGTGTCATAGTTTAGCCCTGCTCGGGACCAAGCGACACAGTGTCTCTCTCACTGCCCCCACCCTCCGAGGGAATAGGGAGAGATAATGTAATAAAAAAGGCTCAAGGTTTGAGATAAGGACAGGGAGAGATCCTTAAAGTTACCGTAACGGGCAAAACAGACTCAACTTGGGGAAAACAATTTATTTATTATTAAAACCAAAGCAGCATAATGAGACAGAGAGCAAAGTAACTTCCCCTCCACCTCTCCCTCTTTCCGGGCTTAACTTTATTTTAAATTATCTCTACCTCCTTCCCCTGCCCTGAGTGGCACAGGGGGGAAGAGGGAATGGGGATTACAGTCAGTTCATCACATGTTGCTTTATGCTGCTGCTTCGTCATCGGGGGAAGAACTCTTCACGTTCCTCCCCTGCTCCATCGTGGGGTCCCTCCCACGGGCTGCAGTCCTTCGTGAAACTGCTCCAGCATGAGTTGTTTTTGCACAGGGTGCAGTTCTTCCAGAACGGCTGCCCCAGCAGGCCCTCCACAGGCCACAGCCTCCTTCAGGCATTCACCTGCCCTGATGTGGGGTCCTCCACGGGCTGCAGGTGGATCTCTGCTCCTCCGTGGACCTCCATGGGCTGCAGGGGGACAGCCTGCTCCACCATGGTCATCACCACAGGCTGCAGGGGAATTCTGGCCAGGAGCTGCATTACTCCTCCCCTTCCTTCTTCACTGACCTTGACGTCTGCAGCCATTCCTCTCACAAGAAATTCTTCACAATAGGCTCAAGCAGACACCTCTCAGGTTCTCTTCACATCTCGTCTCCTCTCCACTTCTTGCAGCCGGGCCAGGCCAAGCCAGGCCCAGTCGGCCACCCGGCGGGAGGCCAGAGGGTGAGGGCTGTAAGGGCACCAAGGCTCGCACCTCCCCCTCTCTGCCCCCACTCAGCTTCTTCACATCATCTTCCTTTTTTTTTTACTTATTTTTCCCCTTCTTAAATACGTTATCGCAGAGGCATTATCAGGGAACATTCCATCACCAATTGGCTTGGCCTTGGCCAGCAGCGGGTCCGCCCTAGGCCTGTCCGAGTCCACCAAAGGGGAAATTTCCAGCAGCTTCTTGAAGGAGCTGCCACCGTAGACCCCCGACTAAACAAAATCAACACAAGATGAAAAGCAACAGTTGTGTTTCACACAAACAGATGTTGGAAACAAAGAAGAACCCAGGATAAGACTAATTAGAAGTCGGACTGGTCCAACTCCTCCACAGAAGAGCCTGCATGTATCTAGAGCACAGTCACTGCCAGCTATCACAGCAAGCAATACTACACTTACTTAAAAATTATGTGAGTAAACCTATTTATTCATTTGTTTTAATTAGTTCTTTATGATCATGGAAACATTTACTATTATACCTATATTCTCTCTTATTCAAAAGCTGTGTTCACAACTTCTAAAAATATGTCTTTACTTCATCCTCACACAGAAATTTTACTTGTAATAAAGCAAGCAGAGATTTTTGAAGACTCTGTAATGGTTTGAAAAAGGAAATGTTAAAATTATCTGAAGTTTGAACTGGGATAATCTCTGAATTAAAATTCCTAATTATGCCATTAGATAACTTAAGACCATTCAAGAAGACCTATTATCACCTACTGTGTACACAGCATAAAACTGGCTTTCAGCTGAAAAGCAAAACCATCAAAGTCAGATAGAAAAGGACTGCCCTGTGAGAGGGGCACAGCCTTCCTCTACAGTGTGTGCTAAGGCAGAGAAAGGTTCCCCACAGTAGTCTACAAATATACTTTTAATCACGGACATCATGATGGCAATAAGGCTTGAGAAGTTAAACCAGTCTGTCTGCCAGCCAGTCTTTCCCTTCTCTTGGACATCCCAGCAGGAGTCCTAATTAGACAGCTCTGGTTAGCATAAGCCTGTGGAGGAAATGACATAAGATGACCTAATGTTTCATGGCTATATGACAATAATAACTTTCAGTCATCCAGAATCTGGATTTGAACAGATCTGCAAACAAAGTTCTCCGTACTCCTTAATTCTGTAAGGCATCTACTCTCCCAGTTGATTTTAACACAGTTTGTACTTTTACCACCTAAATTCTGATTAACTCTTACCATATTCGGTGGAAGCAAATAGGCTCTTCAAGAGGGTGATTTCTGAGGAATAAGGTTAGATTTACACCAGTTTACAGGAAGAAGTATTTAGCCTTTCCAGGCCTAAGTTTTAACTATTCAACAAAAGCTCTAAAGGTAGACTACCTTTGGTGACTTGGTACCTTGTGGTGTTGTTATTTCACAGCAAAGTCAGTGGGAAATTCTGCATCCATTAAAGGCAATAAATTCCTCCTGCAGTGCAGACAGCCTTTCACTCAGTGAGCTTTGAAGTAGTCCACAGTTAGAAAGTTATCCAGCCCCAAAATCTGAAAACTAGGGTTCAGGGCAGGCACAGAAGCCACATGCCCATTACTACTGCACATGATTCAATAAAATTGCAGGAGAACACACCTTTGTAAATATTTTTCCAGAGAATAATAGAAAATTCTTACAAGCGATTCCAAGCCTTTTCATGCTTAAATGGTATAAATTTGAAGTAACTCCACTGGAATTCATGGAGCTCCAGGGCTGTAAAATCTGTATCAGTAATCAGACTCCTATTTATTCATTTTTTGGCATACCTACCAAGTTTTCTTTATGTATCTGACTAGACTTCTAGGCATAATTTCACCAAGAGAATAAGCATTATTTGAATTTGTAGACTAAATTATTGCATGTCCTGGGAAATACTTCTGGCAGGTGCACTTTCATCTAAAGCAGATTTAGCTGGGGCATCATTGCTGAGATTGTTGGCACCTGGCTCTTTATTGTATAACAATGTAGTAAGCGTTACGGCAAAAGAGCGAATCAGTTTTGGAGCAGATAATGTGCATTAGACTCTGGGTATGTGTAAACCCAACATACCCAGCTGCATTCTAGGCATTAAAGAGTTATATATACCCACTGGAAGTGTACCACAGTTCTGGCAGAAGTTCAAGAATCTCTGAACTTGTATAACCCCCAGAAGACTTGTTTAATAACCAAAGTGAGGGGGGAAAAAAAAGGGCTAGCATATCAGTCAATTTTTGTTCTTATATAACAAGGCCTTTTTTCAGCAATGCAACTGAACTTTTACTATGAAAGCCGTAAATTACCTTCAAGTACAAAACTTGCAGAAAACCAATGCTGGACAATCCCAGGAAGAAATTGGTCTAAAAGACAAAACAGAAAGTTAATGAGTTAAAAAAGAGAAAAGGACATAATAATGGATATAATATAAAATGTATTCAAGAACGAACAGAACCACAACAGTAAATCAGAAACTGTAAAACTGATAGCAGACAGAAAATAATTAAATATAAGAGAATGCAATAATTAATTTGTGCAATCAATAAGTTAACAAGTACTTTATTGGTATAAACTGTCCATTCCCCATACATCAATTGAAATGAATGTATTCTGTGCTGAAAACTCATGCCCCTTTCAAAATCCTCTTTATTTCACAAGTTAGTAGAGCTGATGCAGCACAGGTTCTGATATGACTTACTCTGTTTTGACTTTGTATTTTTCCACAGACTCAGGTAGTTTTGAGAGCAGAATCAGCCCTTCTTGCTAAAGTAGTAAATCTGCATAGTGGACACTTCATGCCTGAGATAGAGACAGGTTAACTTCACAAGAAACAGATTAATTTCACAAGATACATCCACTACTATATAAAGACAAGCACTGTTTTGTAGCAGATCTCACCAATCTCTTACTCAAACATCCTGGGTGTCTTAGGGGCCTGGAAGTGGTCACCTGCAGGGACCCATGTGGATCCAACTCCTTTAAGTTCAAAGTGTTGACTGCTTCTTTTTTCTGGACACCTTTTAACTTCCTTCTTGGTTCTTTCTTTGAGGCTCACTTCAGCAGTTGCTTTTCTTCTGTCAGCTGTTACATTACTTTCTAAGAACATTTCATCTTTCTAAGAACATTTTCCCCAGATTTCCTGTTCTGCTCCTTGTGTCATATAACAGCACATGCCAGCACCTATCCTTGACTTTGCAAGAGAAAAATGCTCAAGAAAAAATTATGCTAACTATAGCTCATGTCAGCTACCACCTGTTTGTCCTACCCTCCTTGAAGGCCCTCTTGTAATAAATGACATTATCAACATCAAGGCCTGGCATGGCACATGTCTGTGCCATTTCAGGCTTACTTGGTGGCGGCCAAGGAGCTGTGGGTGACCACCCAAAGATATTCTGTGGGTGACCACCCAGTGATATTCTTCCTTCTTTTAATGCATTCCAGTACCTGCCACTGTGAAATACAACTATCAAGGCCATTCTTGCTGTTTCCATAGCATTTCTAATAGTTGTTGAAAATTCACATGTTCTAATATTTCTTTTAAATGAGACAATTTTGTATCAGTTGCGTTTAGGGTTATATTTTGATACCAGCACAGTATTTAATGAGTCATCAACTAGAAAACACAGGTGGTTTATATAAAAAAAAAAGATGGCATCCAATAACAGCTTCATTGGAGTCAGTAAACACAGTTTGACTGGAAATGTCATTAATTAAAGCATATTCACACATTGTTCTGAAACACACACATCCTTTTCATACATAAGCTAAAGCTGTTTTCTTATACTTCTGGAGACTAACCTTAAAATGACACACCAGGCAATCACTTAGCTGAGGACTTGATCCTGGATAAAAGTGAACAATTTCCATCAAGTCTGTACTTGCCACTCTTTATCCATAGCAGAATCCAACAGAATCCTTCTGATCTCAGTGGGGAGGACTGTCTCCATCTCAGTGCATCTGCTCCAAGTGCCATATGCAACTAAGAACTTTCAGTAACACTTGATCTTTTAATCTGGGTTGTTTGTTTTTTTTTTTTTTTTTGCAGACAGGCAACATATCTCCTAGAACCACTGTTCCCGTACTACAGCTTGGCTATTGTTCAGTTAGGAGGACTTAGCTATCTTGGGCAACACTGCAGCCTCCAGCTAATTGGCAATGGCTCCAGCAGTCATGCTACTGACTTGCCTGAGTTCCCCAGTTCCTGCTTCATCTCAATGCCATGGCTAGCAAGCAGGATCAGCCAGACTTCATATATGAAGCCACTGTGAAGCCAAGTCAACTATCCTGTGTCTAGGGTAGACAAAAAGGATGTGTCATGTAGATTGAGTGTTGAACATTGGATGAGTTCAAGCTTTTTTTTTTATTTTATTTTCATATTTCCAATATCTTTGCACGTGGGTTTCATATCTTGGCCAATCTGTGCCACTCTTTATCTGTCTTTTATTTAAATATGCACTGGACTCTGGCTCCTTTGTAAGAATGTCTTTCCAAATGGGAACTATTACCTTTCCCTTAAAACTCCTCACGGGTGTGTAAGTTTAGTCAGGTGCACCTTATACTCAATGCTATACATTTGCCAGCAACCAAAGGAAACCTTGAAACCAGACATTTGAAAGTACTTGTACTCAAACAAGGCTAGAGATGCTGTGAGGTTTATCATTTTCTCAGTCCCAGTCAGGCTCCATTTTCATTTTTCTGCAAAATAAAAATGAAATCCTCAGCCTCATTAATCTATTTTCCATGCATTTATATTTGAAAAATTAAACTTTTTTTTTTTTCTCATCTTTCTTCCCCTTCTCACTTTTAGCTGGTGGGGCTTGCCTTGTTTTTATTTCTGAGAGGTCTCATCCTCTGAACTCTCAGCATGTGTTTTTTTCCTTTGGCTCTCTGCTACTCAGTTCCCAGCATTTCATTCTACCAGGTGCAACAAACATGCTACTTTATCCATCTTTTCAAGATTTGCTTCTAATGTATGCCTGTTTACCTGGTGGTGTGTAGCTGACACTGTCTTTAACATGCCTTGAATCCATCTGTCTGTTGGACCATATGGTTGTAATTTATTTGGCAGCCACGCTCCTAATCGCAAATGGAGCATCCTCAAGTCTCTTCTATTCCAGGAGATGCAGTAATTCCTCATTCAAGCACTAGGATTATTGGGAGATTCACTTCTCAGGCTTTCCCTTGCTGCTTTACAACTTCTCTCAAAGTCATCTTCAGCATTCAGCAGTTCTCCCTGGGGATGGCCGGCAACGCAAAGCCTTTGTGCAAATCCTAATGACAGATGCAATCATTTATAATTTTTCCTCTGACATACAGGCCCAAGTCATAGCCAGTTTCTGTCAGAGAAACATCTGTCCTATCAGCACCCAAGCAGCTGTGCTGGCTCTTTTACCGTAAGTTGGAAGTACTTCTGTCAATTGGTGAAACAATCATAAGTTTGGGATAAGAAGGGTCCATTTCACAACCTACTCCATAGTCTAGAAATCCTCTAGTGAGTTTATTACTTTTGTATGTGGACTGCTGGTCATATAAGTTATACTATTCCTAACACGCATCTCGACATCTTCTCTTATCTTAAACCATTATACACCACTCTGTAATCTTGTCAAGGCTTTGTTTATTCCTGAATTTCCCTGAGGATGAGCTCATGCTGTCAACTTGATTTGTGCATGTTCAGGCACTATCCAGCTTTTATATAAGTCTATAGACTTGTGACACACTACCACTTTCCATCTCAAACTTTCCCTTTCTTCCACTAAATCAGAGAGGGTTAGGTCTTGTGCTTGCAATACTATCTTGTCTAAGCTCTCTGTCCTTCTTAGTTGAGATGATGGATTAGGCCATGTCTTAAAGACTTTTTGGCTTTGTATGCTGAAGCTAAAGGAGGGAGGTGTACTCTCTGCTAGCTGCATGCTGTTTTCTTCCAGATCAAGAGCTGGTTCCTCACTGCACAATCTGAAACAGGATTCTGGCAGTGGCTGATCCACCAGAGTGTCTTTTAATGCTGCCAGCTGTCAGCCTGAGCATAAAGTGACAGCAACTTTCTCTGGATGATTTTGCTCATCATCACATACCCCATGTGAGGTATTTTCCCTCCATAGTAATCTGGCCCACCTGCAAGCTAACCAACATACCCTCTACTTTTTTGGCTGTGTCACTTCAACAGTGCCATTCAAAAAGAGTGTTTTCTGTGGTTTTGGTTTGAGTGGGAAGTCCTCATGGTCTTCCACTGCTTTTTCTTCATCCATTACCAAACCACAGACAGAGAACAGAGATAGATCCTGACCTCCTACTGTGACCTCTTTGTTCAGTTGTGGCAGTGACCACTTGGTTAGCCCAGGGTTTGATGCATGTCCCTTATCAGCCTTTCCTGATAACAGATGCATCACCAGGTATGCCACAAGTATGCCTCCTGACATGCCATAGGGGACCAGATGGAGAGAGATACATTTGAAGCATGAATTGCTAACTTCCAGTTATTTCCAATCTCTTGTATGGTAAAGTATGAGGAGATAACCTCATACCTCATACTTTTTTCAAAACAAAATTATCTTAGCACTTGCACCTTCCTTACATTCAGAGAAGGAAATTGTGATCCTTCAAATCTCTAGTCCGGGAAGGTTATCTCTCTCAGTTCAGTTAAGCTTCAAGCCCACCCAGAAATGCCAAATCTATTGCCAAAGTGATAAATGTGGGTAGTGGGCAGTCAACAGCCAAGATAAAAAAGTCCATCCTCTAACAGACAAGGTTTACCAGAACATACACAACTATGCAGAGCTAAGCGATGATATGTAGCCTCTGTTAATAAAATCTCACCAGTCTGTTGGCCAGATGTCCGGTGAGCCTTGAGAATCCGGAGACGGTCTACAGCAGAGATCATGCAGATTCAACTCCTTTAAGTTCAAAGCATTCACAAGTTCAAAGCATTCACAAGTTCTCTGTTCTGGTCACCTTTTATAATTTTTTTCCAGTTATTTGTTTAAAGCTGGTAATGCCTCCGCTTACCTCAGCAGTCACTTTTCCTCCCTCAGCTATTGCATTCCTTTCTTTATCTTTCCAAGGAGGCTTTTTTTTGGCTTTCCTTATCTCCTTCTGTTTTGCTTAGGGAGTCTTAGATAATGCAATGGCAACAGCTACTCTTCTTCATTAGGAAAGGAGGAGGAAGGTTCAACCATAAATTAATGATGTTAGCTGTTGCTTATGCCAGCTACAGGCTACTTGGTCTACAGCCTCCTGACTTAAAATAAATTATAGAGTAACTTAAATTTAGGTTTTAATTGTTTAAATCTAGGCACACTTACTCATCACTAATAATTCTTTACTTCATCAATAGTTCAATGGATATCAATAGCTTTTAAAATCCAAGCCAAGTGTGGCTATGAATCTGTTTATCTGTTTTTCTGTTGAAGTATTTAAAGGATTCCTGCTCTACAGATGTAACATTTTCCTTTACATAAGCATCATTCATACTCTGTCATATCATGTCATCTGGATGCTTTATAACTAATTCTTCCTAGCATTTCATCCAGTTCATCTAAGTTTTATTGACTTTTTTAGGACCATCCCCAAATTTGCTACTATTCTCTTCCTTTGTGTGGTGGTTTTAATCACTGACAGTTTCAATCTGAGTCATATGTCGATGCTGGAAGCTTTAACCAATATCCTCATTACTGGGTGTGTTTGCAATTCCTGGGTGTTCTCTCACACAGTCTTGGAGTTTTTTTACCTCTTCCTTTGAAAAATTGTTCCTTGACACTATTCCATCTTTATTTGACACAAGTAAGATAAATGTAGTGAACTCCCTGACATCTTCTAAAGGGAGAACCTACACAAAGAAATTTTTCAGGTTTTGGCAGCCTGTTCATCTGTCATAACCATTTGTTTAATTCTTCAAAAGCTGGTAAAAGCCATCACTTCCTCTATAGGTTTGCTGTTCCTAATATACTTAAAGGTTTCTTGTTGTTTGTGATAATGCCGCTGTAGAGTGATTCGCCATATCCCGTTTAATAAGGGGAAAAAATGAGTCTTTAATTAGTATGTACTCCAGACAACACAAGGTAACAATTCAAATATGCAAACACATGTTCAAAACCATGGAGAACAAGAAAAGGACTAGGAACAGCCAGCATGGATTTACCACAGGCAAATTCTGCCTAACTAATGTGGTAGCTTTGTATGATGAAATGATCGACACAGTGGGCAAGGAGAAGCAGTAGGATAATTTATAGGTTGACTTTAGCAAAGCCTTCGTTATGGTCTTCTACAGCCAAGTTGGTGAGATATTGGCTGGACAAGTAGACAATGGAGAGAAAACTGTCTGATTGCCAGGCTCAAAGGCTTGTGATCAGTGGCACAAAGCCTAACCAGCAGCTGGTTACTAGTGGCATCTCTTGGGGATTAATTCTAGGGTCAATGCTGTTTGATGTAATTATTAAAGACTTAGAAGACACTCTCAGTAAATTCACACATGAGATCAAACTGAGTGGAGCAGTTGATAAGCTGCAGGCAGAGCTGCTATGCAGAGAGACTTTGACAGGTTTGAGAAAAGGGCTGGCAGGAGTCTTACAAAGTTCAAAGGAGTCAAATGCCAAATCTTCCAAAGTAATAATCCCATGCAGCAGAACAAGTTGAGAAAAAAAAAAAATGGAAAAAAGCAGCTTTGCCAAAAAAGACCTAGGTACCTTGGTGAGCAGTATATTGAACACCATCAGCAGCATGGCCTTGCAGCAAAGGCCAACATATGCTAGTCTGTTCTAGCAGGACTGTAGCCAGCAGATTTAATCAAGTGGTTCCTCTGTTTGGCACTAATGAGATCACATCTGGAGGACCATGTCCAGTAGGGAGTTCCCAGTACAAGAAAAACATGGACATACTGCAGCAAGGCCAGTGAAAGGCCATCAATATGGTCAGGGCTGGAGCACAAGATGCATGAGGAGAGGATGAGAAACTTTATTCTGCCTGGAAAAAGAAGGCTCAGTGGGGCATCTTACTGCTATCTTCAGCTACCTGATGGGAGGGATGGAGCAGATGGAACCACTCTCTTCTCAGAGGTGAATGGAGATACGACCAAAGGCAAAAGACACAAGCTGGACTATACAAAATTCCCATTAAAGATTAGGAAAACCTTTTCCACTACAAGAGTGGTCAAATGCTGGACTATGTTGCTCCAAGTGGTTATGGATCCTCCATCTTTGAATTGTTCAAAACTTGACTGGAGGTAGCTCTAATTAGACCATCTTCAAGCCTTCATGCCCATCTCCATCTGTAAATATCATCCTGAGAAGTCCCAGGCTGTTTCCACTCTCTCTGAGATTTTTCTTTGCAATCCAAAGCTCCCAAATGACTCCTATTCCTGTAACATTAAATCTTCTGTAATGACAGCTGTGCTAGAAAGGAACTGGAACGGCTGAGATGTGCCTCTCATTAATACAATTCAGTAGCTTCTGAGAAGCAGGTGACTTCTCTGAAGCAGAAGCTGGGTGCTTCTCAGCAGCTGTTCGTTATATATAGTACCTACATATATGGTACCTAAACTAAAGATGGCTTAGGTATGTCTTCTCCAAAGTATTCATTTCTTCTAGCTGATATTAATGCTTAGCCTGCATCCTCTCCCATTACCAGTGATCGGTAGCAGGAGGGTAGTGAGATACTGACATAGTTTTAGGAGTTCTCCTTCCCACAGTTCAGATCTTATTCAGATCTCCTCTTGTATTTTGAAATTTTCCTCTCAAGCACCTCAGCATGATTTCTGAGTTAGTCTGAATTTCCACTTTGGTAACCAAGACCAACATTGACTCTTGTGTTGCATCCATTCTCCCTCTGCTTTTATTGTCATTTTGGAGAGGAGACAGAGAAACTACCTAGCTCCTATTATTTACAAAAGTCGTAGGGGACATGTTTGCCCCAGAATAAATTAAACTAATTCAACGCCTGTTAATTCAGCTACACTTTTGAAGAGAAAGAAGTAGATTTGCCATTTATAGTCACGCACAAACACTGTCCAAAACAACAAACAAGTATAGCTCTCCACTTCCTCAATGGTACCTTTAAAGCTGACATTACAGTTAGCAAATCAATTGCCTCTTGACATGAAGAAGGAACAGAAGTTATCCAAACAGAGTAAACAAGTAGTCTTCTCTGCAGTGGAGCTAATGACCCCATATTGATATACATCTCAAGGGGGAAACCTTCCACCGGGATTCTTTGCTGTCTTTTAAGGACATCTTAGGATTTCCTCTTTAACGATGTCTTTTAAGTAGCCTTCCCTTCGGTGAGGTGCCTAAAAGAGCTTCTTTCCTCTACAAGGATTTCTACTTTTTTACAGAACGTATAAGAACACAGTGACTGTAAGACTTCTATTTCTTTATTAAACTTAGAAATCGGTCACTAAATTGAAAAATTAATTGGGCAGACAAGCATTAAGGCACTAAGGCACACGTATTCATATGCTTTCGCAAACATAATACACACACATGTATATGCCTGTTACAACATAAATCTCATTTCCTTAAGCAAACAAAATAAAAATATCTTCACAGAAACACACCAAAAAAGTCCAATGAATAATAATCATCCTCAGTGCTTTCATTAGAGAAGATTATTTTCAACAAAACAATAATTTAGGAACAATTATTAATATTTCATATCAGCAGACTACCCAGTGCCTACCAACAGAGACAGCACACAACTATGCTATAAAACACCAGGAAACAAGAAGAAAAGCAAGGTAAATCACTACCTTTTATTTATGTTATTCTTATTCTTCCAATTATGAAAATCGATTTAAGAGATGACGATCCCAGCAGGACTACAAAGGGTCTGTGTCAGCACTTCCAGCTGTTCTAGCCCTCCTCAACAGCACACACAGCACACACAGTCGCTGCTCTCAATTACTCAACGTTCATTGCAATCACCCCCACTTCCAGATCCCCCTACCTAGCTGGAGAGGACTCCAGGCAGTAATATCCTCCTCTGCCCCCATGACCTTGGACAATATGGGACAGGCCACGGCACCACCTGTGCCTGCTATCAAACTCATACTTCTAGCTGTGCACACAAGGCAAGCATTAAAAATAGTTGGCAATATTGACAGCTCTAAGTCAAAAATTCGTGGGAGGCTCTTTAAGCTTGCTCATGTGTGTTTTCACTCAGTAATTTCCAGTCTTTTCTGTGCCTGTGCAAATAAGCAGCACATCATGCCCAGCCACTGCCACGTCTTCCCCACCACCTGATCACTGCCCTGACCTTTTTGCTGCTGGGACCATCCGCCTCAGTCAGTGGAGACCGTAGGTGTCATCCATACGAACCAGACTTGCTGGCACCGGGCTGAAAGGTTAGCTTCTGCATGTAAAATGAAAAAAAGCTGAAGGTCTTGAAGGATGTTTCAGCAGTAAAACTTAAACTGATATAAAAACTGATACAGGGGAATCACTGCAAATGTGTATTGTGAACGCTGTCATATTCACTTAAACCTAGCTTGCATCTTCTTTGTTTGTACCAATATCTATCAATTCAACTCAAAATTTAGTCAATATTCACACATAGATTTCCACAGATTTATGTAACATTGTGACTCAAAATTGGCTTGGTTAAACTCATGTAGGTTTTGAGGCTAGAACAGGAGTAAATTGCTAGTATGATCTTTCCAACTGCCAGAGTATAAAAATTATATATTCTAAAGAATACTAATCATCTAAAAGAATTCTAAAATTATTCTAAGTGAAAATTATCATCTCTTTGGGAGATGAAAGTTATAGAGGCAACCTTCATTAAAATGCATAATTAGATACAGGAAATACAAAAGACTGATCATAAAGCAGCACAAACTAAAGCCCTGATCTACTAAAGGTATTCCTGAAGGATTATCCCAGAGTCTTAAAGAGGTGATTTGGATTTGATCAAGAGATTTTAAACCAGTGAAGAAAATGAGCAGAACTTAGGCTGTAGTTACGCCAATGGGAGCTTGGTAACTTAAGTGTTGCAAGAACTTTGTTCTACATTTATAATAGTGAAATTTGCACATTGGCATTCAGGATGAAAGCAGTGCATATGCAACTTTAACTTCTACTTATCTGCTTTTCTGTACTTTCATAGCATGAAGGGTGTTCTTCCTCCAGCCTTCCATCAGCTCCCTCCTACTCAAGTCACCACCAAAAGTTCAATTCCCTTTGAAAAGTCTAGGGCAAGAGAGGTAATGAAAAGAAGCTGCACTGCTCTATTTGTACCTCGGTGCAGACTCATGTTGCCGTGTTATTGCCCTTCTCTTTCTTCTGGTGCATTCCCTGTTATCCAGCTTTCTAGCATACAATAGACATCATGAATACAACTGTTAAGACAAGGACATGTTCTTGTTCTGTAAGGTGCCTACCACATTCTAAATGCTTACAAAAATACAAATGATAATATTGTACAGCCATACCTGGCCACTTTATCTTAAATGATTCTATGTAAATCCTTTTCACCTATGGGTGACAGTGTAAGTCTGGGAAGTTAGCAGGGAGCTTAGTGAGTAAAAGGATGGATAATTAAAATAGCAATTTCTGTAAGTTTTTCAGAAATTAATTAGACTGACATACAACAGAACACTTTGTCTGTCAGCCAGTTAAAGTAAGTTCAGACATTAGTGAAGCTGTTTACAAAGCTGTAACTTCACTCTCTGTTCAGCTAAAAACATCTTTGACCATCAGGGTAAGACAAAGCCTGCTGAAGTTAGTTTAGACAATAGCAGTTCCAGCAGAAAAACTGCAATTAAAGGAGCAGATATAATTTCACAGGCTAAATGAAATACTAGAAAGATACTTGGGACAGACTAGGATAAAACCATTTATTATTCATAACAGATTAGTATTTATTTCCTTCTGCAGCTTTTTCCTACTAGAATAACAGTGGTGCAGTTAAACAGAGCATGGTCTATAAACAGTTTAGCCAATCCTGTATGTTTTTTGACTGGTAATATCACTGTCTATTACATTTTGTAGGATTTAGAATCACTTTTATAAAACTTCTATTTGATTAGTTTGACCTGATTGATTTCAGCTCCCAGATTAACTTCTGCAGGACATTTCCATAAGGAAAGGTTTCTTTTTAAACAGCCAAAAGTCAAGTCCTTGATGTTCTCTACATCACAGAAGTGAAAATCACTGTGTATCTCTTTGAGTCCCCAGTACCACATGGAGAGCAATGTGGGTGGGATCCTACCCCAGGTTATCCACAAGGTACTCTTCCCTAGAGGCTGTGCTGTAGATGCCAGGAGCCGGGAGGTCTGCACATAGCCACAACAGGCTTGTTGAAATAAGAAGGTGAGAACTGGGTGACTGAGCCTTCTGTTTAAACTCTTTTACAGGACTGTCCTGCAAGATCTCCACAGAACTACATCCCCATCAACTGAAAAGGAGCTGATCTGCGGTTGTCCTTTTTCTTTGTAACACAGACCTCAAAAAGACGTTCAGACTTCAGCATGTGACATCATCTTCCCTGCGCCACCTCGGTAACACAGCAGCTTTACTTTCTCTGGGCTAACACATACATATCCCACTCCAAAGCAGGCTTCTGTAAGTGGCATTTTGCTGTCAGCTTCTGACAGCCCCACTCACCCACACGCACCCACAGCTGGGGCCAAGGTCACAACCAGGTAGGACTGCGGCAGCAGTCAGTGGTCCTGGCACTCACGGTATTCGCACAAAATATTGCTCTGTCTCTGCCACGGCCTGTAAACCCTCAGAAAGCACATGCACATCTGCGCCAAGCTCTGACAGTACACATGTGGATGTTACAGGACTGCCACCTCACAGTGTGCTACACTGGACAGAGAGATGCTGTATTTGATTTAAATACTTTTTCCTTATCCTCAGCCAAGAGATGCTTACTCTCTCTTTTGTTTAACAGTCTTAATGAGACTCTTTCTATTTTACACTAAAAGTGAGCAGTTTCATCCTGCTGCAGAGTTGTCCTTTTCTTTTACATGCATACATTAGGTCTAATTTGCAAGTATATCTAAAATTTCCTTGGAGATGAAAATCAGTCTTATCTTAAACTACACAGTACATTCCACAAATAATATTTTTCTAAGAGCCGTTGTGTACTTCCCTACCCACCATTTAGTAATAGGCTTACAATCTGTATTCATCTTTAAATTCCACCAATTAATAGACTCAAGCCTGGAAAAATTGTGGGTAAAATTTCCGTAATGTGCAAAATCTGATAAGCAAATCATTTTACACTGAGAAATTTAACCCAATACCAAAGAGATTGTAAGAACAGATTTGTTGCAAAGGCTTGAAATAAATTTATTTAGTTGGATGAGACAACTTTCACAGGCATTCGTTTAAACACTAAACTTCACTAGCTGCATAGAGTTAACAAATGTGCTACAAACCTCTTCAACTCCTACACAAGCTGACTCACACGAGATAACAAAACTATTAGTTCTTAAAAGAACTCTGTATTTTTTCGTTATTGTTCCAATGACTTCCCTAGTTTTGAGTGGCACAATTTCAGAAGTGTACACTACAGAGAAAGTGATATTTGAAGATGGATGGGTGACCAGGTTGCAAATCAAGGAAAAGGGTCCTGGTGACAAGTGGTTTATGTCACCATCTCAGCTGCAAAATTAATCCAAAACACAGTAATTTATCCAGCTGCATCCATTATTTTTCCCACTAGCTAGCAGCCCATTCCAAAGCAAGCACAATCATTGCTGTTCAATTCCTTCCTTTCACTGCATCCCTCTCATCTCATCTTTCTTTTTTTGTTGCTGCCATTTCAAAACTTGTGCTGCATGTCCTCAGTTCATTTGCCCACGCTAGTCATTTGTGGGTCCAAATGTTATTTTCTGAGACCCAGAACAAAATTGTCAGACCTATCCGTGACTTGAACCTTCAGGGGACTATGATTGCAGGGCTGCTGCTGTACCACATACACCAGTTAGTTTATACATAGCATTAGAAAAAATAACCACATTATTGAACCATATGACATGGTCATATTAGAGATTAGAGGATGGGGACAGACAGGGGATGTTACGGTGGGGGTCTGTTACAGGCCGCCGGGCCAAGAGGACAGAGCAAATGAGGCACTCTATAGCCAGATAGGAGCAGCCTCACAGTCACAGGCCCTGGTCCTCATGGGGGACTTCAACCACCCTGACATCTGTTGGAGAGACAGCACGGCAGGGCACAGGCAGTCCAGGAGGTTCCTGGAATGCGTGGATGATAACTTCCTCCTGCAGGTGATAGAGGAGCTGACAAGGAGGGGTGTCATGCTTGACCTTGTGCTCACCAAGAGGGAGGGGCTGGTGGGGGATGTGAAACTGAAGGACAGCCTTGGCTGCAGCGACCACGACACGGTGGAGTTCAAGATCCACGGGGCAGCGAGGAAACTCCATGGCAAGCGCTCTGCCCTAGACTTCAAGAAGGCGGACTTTGGCCTCTTCAAGGACCTGATGGGCAAAGTGCCATGGGAGGCGGCCCTGGAGGGAAGAGGGGCCCAGGAAAGTTGGTCCACATTTAAGGAGCACCTCCTCCAAGCTCAGCAGAGGTGTATCCCAATGAAGAACAAGTTGGGCAAAAAGGCCAGGAGGCCTGCGTGGATGAGCAAGGAGCTCCTGGACCAACTGAAAGTGAAGAAGAAAGCCTACAGAGGGTGGAAGCGGAGACAGGTAGCCTGGGAGGAC